>PVIU01002220.1:0-179792 GCA_004026605.1 Ondatra zibethicus | reverse complement strand
CACACACACACACACACACACACACACACACACACACACACACACACCTTTGAGCCCTAGGAAAAGGGAGGAAATTGAAGAGTACAAAGAAACTGTTTATGAATAGTGGCTACTTTAGTTCCTTCTATGGCTGTGATAACACACCATAACCAACGGCAACTTATGGAAGAAAGGGGTTATTTTGACTTATGACTTCAGAAAGATAGGATGAAGAGGGGTGGGAATAAGCAGTAAGCATGGCTGCAGGAATAGAAAGTTGAGAGATCATATCTTCAACCACAAACATAAAGAAGAGGCCTGGAAGTTAAATGAGAAAACTCACAAAGCCTGCTCCCAGTAGAGACTTCCTCCAGGAAGACTGAATCTCCTAAAGGTTTCGTAACACAGTGCTACCAAATGGGGAGCAAGCATTTAAATATCTGAACCTATGAGGTGCATTTCTTATTCAAACCACCACAGTACCTAAGTTTCAAGGGATCAGGAACAAGTTAGGTCCTGGGAGGAAGATTCCTATCATCTTCTCCAGGTTGAACATCCCTGTGGAAGAAAGAGCAATGAAATTGTGGGAAAGAGGTGGGGATAGTTTTCACTTAGTTCAGCACTTTGAGGAAGTTACTTTCAAGATGTTTCACTGACTTGTCCTATTTTGTCCACTAGATTATAAATTCTCCAAGTGCAAAGACAAAGTTTATACTGTAAATCTTTAATCTTCTGTAGTGTTTAGCACAGTGTTTCTCCTATAGATGCCTGATCAGCATGCAGTTAACTAGCTACAGGCTGCTTTTAGGAAAGTGTTACACACTTGGGACATTGCACTGTAAATATGAAGAATGTATATGTATGTCTTAGTTACTGTTCTTTGGCTATGATGACACACCATGATATTGTATACCATGTGCCAAGGATAGCCCTCGCATCCTACCCCACTGTACCTCATGGGAGCTGCCATCCTGAGAGTTGAGAGGCCTCGTCACTCCAAGGATGAAGCAGAGCTTCACCTGCAATCTGAAGTTATTTTCTTACCAAACCTCCCAGGAACAGCAGCCAAGTAAAAAACTATAGATATAAAACAACCCTCCATTTTCCTTCCACTCTTTCTGCTCCCCAAAGTCAAAGATTTCTCCCACCCTGCTCCTACGTGCATGTGCCCTTTGTTACTAAACTCAGAAATCTCACCCACACTCAGAGCTGTTCACTCCCAGCCAGCAGTCGGCTTCCTCAGGCTGTGCCCAGAGTCTAAAACTTGGCTGAGCATCTCTGGTGTGTTCCCCCTCTGTGCTCTTCGAGCCTATGTTATCTGGCTGCCTGACAGTCCTGGTCCCTGGCAGAACTCTCATAGAAGTCAGACAGGAGACTAAGCATTCAACACCTTGAAGATAGTTTGGAAGTGAAAATTGGTTCCAACAACCCAAACTCAGTGGGTATGTCTTTCTCTCAAAAGTGTTGTCAGTGGTTTCTGTCCCGCCTGATCCTGTAGCTGTTCAGTCCCAAAGAAATACACAGAGGTCTACTACATTAATTATAAACTGGTTGGCCTATTAGCTCAGGCTTCTTATTAACTAACTCTTATGTCTTACTTTAGCCCATTATTCTTGTCCATGTTAGCTACGTGTCTTGGTACCTTTCATCAGCACTGGTACTCTCATCTTGCTTCCTCTCTGTCTGGGTGATGACTACAGACTGAAACTTTCCTCTTCCCAGAATTCTATTGTTCTCATTGCCCCACCTCTACTTCCTGCCTGGTTGCCCTGCCCATACTTCCTGCCTGGCTACTGGCCAATCAGCATTTTATTTTAAACAAGCACAAGAAACAAATCTTTACAGGGTAAAACCATTGTCCCACAGCACAAAAGCCAATGAATTAAGTTCCTGTGGAGAACACGCCCTTTGAGCGGTGAGAAATAAAGTGCTTCCCACATACGTGCAAGAACACTCAGAAAGACAAGGTGGATGAGAAATCAGATTGGCCATCGGTGCTGACAGACCTTCAGCAAGCTAGGAGGATAAGCCCTAGTGTAACCTCAGACAGAATGTCCTGGAATGCCACACTGTAAGATAGGGAAGAATACAGAAAAGACTGAGCTCTGTCCTCTCTCCTACAACAGGATAACCTTACAGAACTTGGCTCATAAATTCTGGAGCTCCATGGGATTAAAAAAATAAGCAGTACTGGGTGTTTCTGGGGCCCCATAAGCAAGACTCCATCTACTTGACAGCTTTCCTGAGTCCTGGACCACCAGCTCCTTGCGGTTCCTTGGTTGTCATGGTTTTTTGTTTGCTGTATATCCATAAATAAGAAAAGTTACTTAGGCCCTGCGTATAGCAGTATCATCTCATCAAACTAAAACACAAGCATCTAGGCTTGTACAAAACCTCCTGGGAGTTCTAATGGAAACTGGCAAGATGTTTAGCATCCTATCCTGGAACTGGAAACAGCCAACGAGTTCCCATCCAGGCATTGAACCCCTTGCACAATATTTGGCTTAACAGAGTCCTAACTGGTGCTGATAAATAACCTGTGTCCGTACTGCAGCACACAGTGCCAGTGTGTCCTGCCGACAAGAAAAAAAATGGTTCTTCTTTGACAATAACAGAAACTTTAGAGATTCTTAATTCATGGCCACATTCTTCTTTACGTGGTGAACTCAGAACTCTTTCCCTCTTTCTCATCCATCCCATCAGATTTTTGTTTTCTAATATGGAACCAATGTTACACCATGCTCTGACAAACATGGACCTCGGCTGACACCCATATGTCCTGGAGCTCTAAGCTCTGTCTCCCAGATGTCACGTCCACACTGTGCTTTTGGAATGGATGCTCTTGGCCCTGCTCTTAGCAACATTGTCTTCAGAACTAAATGTAGAGCAAATCTGAGCACTTCATCTCTCTCTACCCAAACCAGGTCAGGGGCCAGAACTCTGGGTGAATTCCTGGCTGGTTGCCACCATACTTCTGTCTCTGATGTTGGTAAACTTCATCTTCTTTTTTCTGCTAGTCTGAGAAAACTTGGAAGTCAATTATCAGTACCTTTATACTACATTTATCAACCTTGGCAAAGGGAAGGCTGGACTTTGATAGCTATTTGGAGGGTTGACTGCCAGAGAAGCTCAAAGGCCAGTCTATCTAACTGTGTCAAAGTTGATGGCGTTTTTTTTTTTTAGACTCTGAACTAATTAATACATTTTATTCAATATATTTTTAAGTCACTTTACTCAAATAGGCAATAAGACCTGAAATCTGTTCCTCAGTTCTTTTCCTGGGGCTTTTTCCAAAAGCTTTCCAGCTCACTGAACTGTGCACAAAGGGAAAGACAGTTTAAAGAGGCACACGTACAGGCAGTTCTGCTCTAGCCTTTAAGGATAGCTTTTAAATAGTTTGGCTTCTTGGGAAGGAATGAAAATTAAATGAGAACCAATACACTCATACATGTGCACACACACATACACATATGCACATACATGTTCAAGGCACACAAACATCTGAAACACAAGTGACCCCCCACAGGAACAGGTACAAGGGAGTGACTACTGAGGGAGCAGGCCTGAGCCAGAGACCTCTGTGGATCTAGGCACAAGTCAGAGACCTCCTAGAGAGCAGGCCTGAGCCAAAGAACTCTGTGGGACCATGCCCAAGCCAGGGACCTCCGAGGGAGCAGACCTGAGCCAGGGACATCTGTGGGAACAGGTCTGAGCCAGGGACCTCCGTGAGACCAGGCCTGAGCCAGCTACCTCAGCTGGAGCAGGCCCAAGGCAGCAACCTCCACAAGGAACGGGTACAATGGAGCCACTGCTGAGGGAGCAGGCCCGAGCCAGAGGTCTCTGCCAGAGCAGATGTGAGAAAGTGACTCCCACTGCAGCAGGTACAAGAGAGTGACCACTGAGGGAGCAGGCCCTAGTCAGAGAACCCTGAAGGACCATGCCCAAGCCAGGGGCCTCCTCAGAAGCAGGCCCAGGACAGGGGCATCTATGGAAACAGGCCTGAACCAGCATCCTCTACTGGAGCAGACCTGAACCTACAATCTCCACCAGAGCAGGCCTGAGGCAGTAGCCTCCACAAGAGCAGGTACAAGGAAGCCACCACTGAGGAAGCAGGCCCGAGCCAGACACCTCTGCAGACGGGACATGAATCAGCAACCTCTGAGGTAGCAACCCTGAGCCAGCAATCTCCTCAGGAGCAGGCCCAAACTAGCAACCTCTGCTGGAGCAGGCCTGAGCCAGCGACTTCTGCGAGAGCAGGTCTAAGGTAGTGATCTCAGCATAAGCAACCTCAAGCAAGCAACCTCCATGGGAGCAGGCCCAAATGAGCCCCCAATATAGCAGAGCAACCCCAGAGAGCACTAAGTGACCTCCAGGAACACCAAGTGACCTCTGGGGTTATTGGAAGCATGACCCTGATTGCACCACAAGGAGCAACCATCTGAACCTTGGATCCACTGGCACCTGAAAGATTGATCACCAGAGACACAGACAACCCCAACTACACCAATCAGAGGAAAAGATGGGTAGACAGGGTAAGAACACACTCAACATCACAAAGAGCAACATGCAACATAAAGCCAACCACACTTAACCTCATAGAAGAGAAAGAGGGAAGTACACTTGAACACATTGGCACAAGAGACCACTTCCTAAATATAACCCCAGTAGCACAGACACTGAGAGAAACAATTAATAAATGGGACCTCTTGAAACTGAGAGGCTTCTGTAAAGCAAAGGACATGGTCAATAAGACAAAATGGCAGCCTACAGAATGGGAAAAGATCTTCACCAACCCCACATCAGACAGAGGGCTGATCTCCAAAATATACAAAGAACTCAAGAAATTGGTCACCAAAAGATCACAAAATCCAATAAAAAAAAATGGAGTAAAGACCTAAACAGAGAACTCTCAGCAGAGGAATCTAAAATGGCTGAAAGACACGTAAGGAAATGTTCAACATCCTTAGTCATCAGAGAAATGCAAATCAAAACAACTCTTGAGATTCCATCTCACACCTGTAAAAATGGCCAAGATCAAAAGCAAGATGACAACTTACACTGGAGAGGTTGTGGGGGAAAAGGAACACTACTCCATGCTGGTGTGAGTGCAAACTGGTACAGTCACTTTGAAAATCAGTATAGCGATTTCTCAGAAAATTAGGAAACAACCTACCTCAAGACCCAGCAATACCACTTTTGGGTATATACGCAAAGGATGCTTGACTATACCACAAGGACATGTGCTCAACTATGTTCATAGCAGCATTGTTTGTCATAACCAGAACCTGAAAACAACCTAAATGCCCCTCAACTGAAAAATGGATAAGGAAAATGTGGCACATTTACACAATGTAGTACTACACAGAAGAAGAAAAAACAAAACAAAAATGACATCTTGAATTTTGCAGGCAAATGGATGGAGCTAGAAAACATCATTTTGAGTGAGGTAACCCAGACCCAGAAAGACAAATATCACATGTACTCACCCATAAGTGGCTTTTAGACATAAAGCAAAGAAAACCAGCCTACAAATCACAATCCCAGAGAACCTAGACAACAATGAGGACCCTAAGAGAGACATACATGGATCTAATCTACATGGAATGTAGAAAAAGATCTCCTGAGTAAATTGGGGGCATGGGGACCATGGGTGAGGGTAGAAGGGGAGGGGAGAGGAAGGGAGGGGAGCAGAGAAAAATATATAGCTCAATAAAAACAAACATCTGAAACACAAAAGGGTTTGTACTTTTGACCTTGAACTTAATCTGAGAGAGAGAGAGAGGTATGTGTAACCACCACTCTCCAGGATGTGTCCCGGAGAAACAGAATGAAGAAATAGGAGCAAAAGAGACACATATCAAGCCCACTCCCACGGAGGAAAATTTTGACTCCTTCCTACCAAAGGCATGGGTGTGCTTACAAGTCACGTTCCCAAGTCAACCCTGTGAATGCAAAAAAAAAAAAAAAAAAAAAAAAAAAAAGCTGAAGCACACGTGTGTAGCTCGATGCTACAGTCAGTTAAGGGCCAAGGAGGCAGGCAGGGAGGCTAGTGCCCAGGCGCTCCCAGCTCTTCTGCACCATCCAATACCTGGCTTTGGGGAAACACAGAGATGGGAAAATGACCAGCAGAAGGGAGCAGGCCCGACCACAAATACCCTAATCATGGCAATGGACCAGGTGTCCTCTAGTTGGATTTTTTGAGATTGGTTGCATAGATTTTGACTTCAGCCCAGTCACTTACAGTTGTTCTTTGACCTACTTGAATTTTTTTCTTCATTCTTTTTTCCTTCCTTCCTTCTTTCTTTCTTTTTTTCTTTCTTTTTCTTTTTCCTTGAGGCAGGGTTTCTCTGTGTAATTCTGGCTATCCTGGAACTTGTTTTGTAGACCAGGCTGGCCTCGAACTCAGAGATCCACCTGCCTCTACCTTCCAAATTCTGGGATTAAAGGCGTGTACCATCACCTCCTGGCTTTTCCTTCATTTTTATAAGTGGTAAAATACTAAATGACACTGATATTTCTAGAAAATGATAAATGCTCAATGATAGATGCTACTGTGAATGATAAAAGTATTCCCAAAACACCACAAAAGATTGTAACTCAGTTGGTAGAGTGCTTGCCTGATATCTCAAGGTCCTGGGTTCTCTCCCCAAGGCTGCATAAAGCATGTTTGTGGCACTCCATGGGTCTATCCCAGCACTCAGAGCAGAAGGCAGGAAGGAAATAAGTTCCAGATCATCCTTGGCTACCTCGAGAATTCAAGGCCGGCCTAGGCTACATGAGACCCTGTCTCAAAAACAAACAAAAATTTAAAAGAGTAATACAAAAATGTATGTATGCTTCCTGTATTAGTTTGCTTTCCACTATTGTGATAAACACCGTGACCAAAAGAAGTCTGGGAAGAAAAAGGTTTGTTTGCTTAGCTCGCACATCTCAGTCCTAGTCATTGAGGGAATTCAAGGCAGAGGAAGAAATTGTGGGGTAAAGCTGCTTACCAGCTTGCTCCCTGTGGCCTTAACACCTGTCAAGGTGGCACCTCCACATCAACCATTAGTCAATTGAGGTTCCCTCTTTTCAGGTGACCATACTTTTTGTCCAGTTGACAGAAACTAGCAATCACACTTCCCCTTAACTATGGTCACGACACTGGAACACTCACAAGGGATGGAACGTGGGGTCTTGCTCAGAAACCTATGCAAGTATTTGGCCCCCATTACCTAATCTCTCTGTCTTTGCTCTTTACCTCCTTCCTCTAAGGCTGTTCAGAATTCAGGTTTCACCACAAATGCCTTTTCATGAGCTTTCTCCAGACTACTCCAACTAAAATTACCCTCTTACCTCTGCATTGCTGTGCCCTTATATTTTAGTTTATAGTAATTTTACTGCTCTTTTCTTTCTTCTTTGAAAGCTCTACTGAAATATGAACTTAGAAACATATAGACAAATCAACTGACTGAAATAACTCAAATACATATGAGAAATCAGGGATGAGGTCCTCAAATAGTGCCCAGAAAATTGATTAACCATTTTGGGGAGCCTGGAACTGTATTCCCCATGAGAACAAACAGCATATGATTCAAAGCTGGGAGGGGTGTGTGTGTGTGTGTGTGTGTGTGTGAGAGAGAGAGAGAGAGAGAGAGAGAGAGAGAGAGAGAGAGAGAGAGAGAGAGAGAGATTACAAGTGTGTACCACCATGCCTGGCATGACCCTAAAATTCTTGAAGCAGGAAGCCTTTCTAAGCATGCCACAAACTCTGAAGGCATAAATGAGAAGTATTTTTTTAATTTCCACATGGAATTAAAATGGCATAAATTCAAAACAACTAGCAAAAATATTTTCATATGTCATAATTGTTATGCCTGAATTCTGGAACCTAAATCACCACCATAAGACCGACTCTGATGCAAAAACAAAGAGTCTTTATTCAGGTGATAACTCGGGTCCCTCCATCCATCTGAAGCAACAACTGCAGCAGCAGCAACCAGAATAGTGCAGGAGAGACCCAGAGCAGCAATAAATGGGGGGTTATATGGGGCAGAGGCTCAGAGAATCCCAAGTCTCAGGGTTTGTGATTGGCTGCCCCCTAGTGGCATGAGGGGGAATTCCAAGTTTGGGATTGGCTGCCTTCTGATGACGTAAGGGGCGTGCCAGGCCTGAGGGGAACTCCCAACTGCCAGTAACTGCCTGAGGTTCTGATTGGTCCGTTTTCCCTGCTCAGGGATTGGCTGGTTTCAAGTTGGGGCAGAGATGGTTCTGTTTCTAGAGCCAAACTGTGTTTCTTTCTCTGGTTCTTTCTTTTTAACCCTAATTTTGGGGTCAAGGCAAATATTTTTTATGTCCTGAATCTAGAGACTCGGTGCATCTTTTGGTCCTAGTTTCAGGGTCCAGAGGCTTCTCTCCAGCTCTAGGTTTGGACAAAGTGTCTCTTCCCCTGGCCTTGGTCCTGTTTTCAGGGTATGTTTCTTTCTCTGACTCTGAACCCAGAGCCAGGCTGTTTGGGGGTTGTGCTAGAGCTATGGACTCACTGAATCTGTGGGGGCCTGGGCCTCTCAATAATGAAAGGACTAGTCATCTTTAAAAGAATTTATAAACATAAGTAATCTGTAAATAATCCAGGCATGGTGGAGCACACCTTTAGTTCCCACTGATAAAACAGAAGCTGCAGAGGATAAAAAATAAGAAAAAGGAAATGTCACACAGTTAGTTTCTCTTAAGGAGCTATATAGACTGTGGCTTAGGTTAATGATTTAAAAAAAAAATAGAGTCCTGGAAGCCCAGCCAATTCAAGTTCTTTTAATCTCGATGTTGGCAAACGTGTTCACAGGTTTCAGTGTGCATCATAACCAAACAAAACAAAACAAAACAAAACAAAAAAGTTTAAAATGGCTTAAGTTTAGGCTGAGATGTTTTTGCTAATGGCTTTTAGGTAAAACATCTTGGAAAACAATTCAAAGGCATATTGAGCAAGGGACTCATTGAGGTCAGGGAGCAGGAACAATGGTAGCCTGGCTATTGCTGGCTGACATATCCTTCTTGCTAGGATGGGTTGTTGATCAAAGATGGTGATTGGTTCCTTGTATCCATTTCTTCCCTCAGCTTCCTGATATAAAAACTGTTGATGAGTGGGTGTGCTCCCTGAGGATTTACAGTGGAGCTGGCTGGTTCTTTTTCATATATAGAAGTTTAGGTTTGTGATTCTTCTAAGATTTCCTATAAGATTATCTTTTGAGATAAATAATAAAGTAATTGATTGTTTCTTTATAACCACAAAATGCAGTCTGCCAGCAAAATAACTGGCTGAGAAAAATACCTTGCTTGCTTGCAATCTGTTAATCTATAACAAGTTGCTTGGATATGACTACATGTGGGTTCTTGGAACCACTTGCTTTTCTCCTGTAATACGTAAAATATTTAACCATGTAATGGATTTGGAAAACATGCTGTTTTTTACTTGTATTCATTGTAATCATTCACTTGAAAAATAGAATGTAGCCACACTGCAATTTTTATATTGCTTGAAAGCATATACTGGGGTAGGTAAGCTGTATGGGGAAAAAACGGCATGAGGGAGAAGGAAAACATCAGGAAAGCTGCAGAAGTACGACATCAAGAGAGACAGAAGGGAAACATCAGAAGAACAGAGTAGAACAAGCAACCGAAAGCATAATAAAATGAACTAAGCTTTGCTTCCCCAGAAAAGTCCTCGTGTGTCTGTTTGTCTGTTTAGTAGTTTGTCTGCTCTGCATCTCCTCTTCGGTTTCTCTGGCCTGCTGAAGGCTGGGTGGGATCCTGACATGTTGGAGATGAGGGTGTGTGTTTCCCTTCTTTGCTGGCCCCAGAGACTTAAGTTCAGCTCCTCTCACCAGCCCCAGAGAATTCAGTTCTACTGCTTCAGATGGAAAAGTCAAATTGGGTGATTAATTTGTCAACTCCGTGGCTCCCCCTCAAACCCTGAGCTGCTGGAGGCTGGTCCTCAGGGCAGTGGTAGTGTGTGGTAGCGTGTGGTAGCGTGTGGTAGCGTGTGGTAGTGTGTGGTAGTGTGTGGTGTGTCTGCGGTGTGTGTAGTGTGATGTGGTGTGTGGGAGGGTGGGTGTGGGGCGTTAACTCATGGATGAGAGACAAAGGTCCTCACTGAACCTGGAGCTCACTGATTCCCAAGACTAACCCCCTGGGGACCTCCCTCTTCACCTACCGAGTGCTGGCCTTATATGTACAAGCTATAATATATATGTTCTTTTAAAAACAACAGAACAAACAAAAACCATGGCTGCTGGGAATCTAAATTCAGGCCCTCATGCTTGCATGGCTTACTTTACTGAGACACTTCTCTCATCCCCTTCCTTTTAGACTGATTCTTTAAGTTGTCCAAGCAAAACTTGAACCCTTGATTCTCCTGCCTTAGCCAAGCCACTGTGATTATGAGTCTGGGCCACCAGGCCAGATAAATCTCTCTTTTTTAGCTCAAAGGGCAGAAAATATATGGTGCCTTTGGTTTTGTTTAAAGTATTGAAATAGCATTGCCTGTGTAGTGAAATTGGAATGAGTAAGCAGAGCCTTTTAATAGAGGGACACGTACATCGTACCCTTCACTCCTGGGGAGCTCTTGCAGAGATTAAAGGGTAGCCAGTTCTGTTGGAGAAATTTGATCTTCCCAACAGAGAGAAAGCACTGAAGCAGACACCTTTGTCCTCTGGGGAGGTTTGTGACCAGCCGATTTATCTGTACCCCAGGCTTCTTATTCTGTTTCCAACGCAAGGAAAAGCAGCTGAAACTACTTAGCATGATAATGTCAAATGTTATCTCCAGAGAGGACAGACTGGCCACCTCTAGGGAAATGGTTCTCCTTTTAATATGGATTTAGATGGCTGGGTCCCTGAGAATTGGCCCTAATTCTTGAGTGATGTGCATGTGGGGTATGCATGGGGTGTGTGTGTGTGTGTGTGTGTGTGTGTGTGTGTGTGTGTGTGTGTTATTTGTTCCAAAAATTCTTTGCAGCAAAATACAATGCTTCAAGAAGGGGGCACATTTTTTAACACATAGCATCAAAGGTGCTTGAAAACACCCATGAAACCAGCCTCAGACTGCCAAAGCCTACCCTAGAATTCTCTGTATAGAGCCTCCTTGAATAATTCAAACTGGCAGGAACTGGAGTGGCAGGATTCTTGCTTCAGAGTGCTCTGAAGCCTCTACTTCAGCGGGAAAGGACAGACCTTTGGAAGACTTAAAGAGGACTGGGGATGGAGTTCAGTTGGTAGAGTGTTTGCCCTGGATTTCATTCCCAGTGCTATGCAGAGCAAGCATGGTGGGGTAGGTCTACAGTCTTATCACCTGGGCAGGCGGCAGAGGCAGGAGGATTCACCATCAAAGTTAGCCTCAGCTCTATAGCAAGTTCAAGGCCAGCCTGGGATGCATGAAACCAGGGCCGGCGGGGGTGGGGGGGGTCGATTTCCAAAGAAAGAAAACACCTATGTACTCAGCGAAGGAGACATGTAGTAGTTGGTAGGAAGGAATCTGATAAGTTCACTGAAGGAACCCCTGTGAGAGGGGAAGGAAGGACGTGTATGGGGACATGTGGGTGTGCTACGGAGAGCTGGCAAGCTCCAGCCCACTCAGAACCTCCAAAGTGAAAGTGGTCCCTAAAGGAGCCAGTGTTAGGCAGAAACTCAACGTCTTGTTCAGTGTCCCTGAGAAGACCTTAACCTCCATTCAAAGGATGAAGTGGGCCTGAAGGAGTTAACAACTGGCTGGATGCTCACAGCGCAACAGGACCCCACAGCTGGGCTCTGAGTCCTGCCCAGAAGAACTGAACACCACATCTCCAACATCAAATGCTGCCTGCATCTCCGTGTCTACCCCAGGGCCCATCGGTGCAGGACAGGAGAGAGTGCAGTTCTGAAAACAAGGCTAGAAATCTATCTGTGAGCATAAGGGACCCTGTGAGAATTTATATCCTGCACCGTACTTGGGGCGTGGGGCAGCACGTTGTACTTCTGTGTCGTGACTCCTTCCACCTCCACCTCTTCAATGGCATTCTTGGCCCAATGGCAGCAGGAGAAACAAAGGAGAAGATGACTGGGCAAGTATGGTTGTCACCATCTTAGCCTGCCCCAGAGCCTGCATCTCAGCTCCCACATGGAAACCACACAAGGACCAAAACCCTAGGGTTTCTAGGAGTGGCCAGAAGCAGAGAGCACAGAGGCACCGCCTACCGGACAGCCCCCCACCTTCAAATGCTGGCAAAGAAAGCTGCCCAGAGCACTAGGGGGAGAAGCCCATGCCTGACCCCTGAGAGCCTTCTACACTGGGCTGTGGGACGCCCTGAAACACATCACAAGTGATGCAGGAGCATTGTCTGTATTCTGTCAATCATGTTTTAAATAAACGCTGATTGGCCAGGCAGGAAGTATAGGTGGGACAACCAGATAGGAAGTAAAGGTGGGGCAATGAGAACAGGAGAATTCTGGGAAGGAGGAAGCCCATTCCTCCCCAGTCCTGCCCAGACCACAGAAGAAGGAAGATGTGACCTGCCCCGCTGAAAAAGGTACCGAGCCATGTGGCTAACATAGATAAGGATAATGGGTTAATATACGTTATAAGAGCTAATAAGAAGCCCGAGCTAATGGGCCAATCAGTTTATAACCTAATATAGACCTCTCTGTGTGATTTCTTTGGGGCTTACTGGCTGTGGAACCTAGGCAGGACAGAAACCCCAACAAACCCAGCCCTCATGTTACACAAAGAGGCTAGATAGATGGTTGTCAAAGAGTGTTCCCAAACAACTGCCTAAATTTAGGCTATGAGAGAAAAAAATTTAAAAGAGAAATCTAATGAGTTATACAAAAGAGCTTAAAATGGTACATAGGACAATATTTTACCCTTAGTTAGAAAATGACTGCATCCATCTCTGGCAATTGTAGATCCAGCCACTGTTTTGTTGGGGGGGGGGTTATTTTGTCAATGAAGGTTACATTTGTTATTTATAGTTTAGAATTATTTATTTTTGATCTCTTCAAACAGGGTCTCACTGTAGCCCTGGATAACCTTAGATTCATGGTTATCCTCCTGTCTCTGCCTTCTATGGGTCAGGAGGATAGGTGTATCCCATTGTCCAGCAATTTCGTGGTGGTGATGCTGATTGTTTAAAGCTAATTAGTTACCAGAATATTAAAAATAAAATATATTGCCCATTAAAATCCCAGCAAAACTTTTCACAGACCTTGGAAGAACTGTACTCAACTTCATATGGAAAAGCAAAAAACCCAGGATAGTCAAAACAATCCTGGGCAATAAAAGAACATCTGGAGGCATCACAATCCCTGACTTCAAACTCTACTACAGAGCTACAGTACTGAAAACAGCCTTGTGTTGGCATAAAAACAGACAGGAGAACCAATGGAATCAAATCGAAGACCCGGATGTTAATCCACACACCTTCGAACAGCTGATTTTTGACAAAGAAGCAAAACATATAAAATGGAAAAAAGAAAGCATATTTAACAAATGGTGCTGGCATAACTGGATATCAACATGTAGAAGAATGAAAATAGACCCATATCTATCACCATGCACAAAACTCAAGTCCAAATGGATCAAAGACCTCAACATAGAGCCAGCCACACTAAACCTTATAGAAGAGAAAGTGGGAAGTACACCTGAACACATTGGAACAGGAGACCACTTCCTAAATAGAACCCCAGCAGCACAGACACTGAGAGAAACAATTAATAAATGGGACCTCTTGAAACTGAAAAGCTTCTGTAAAGCAAAGGACACAGTCAACAAGACAAAATGACAGCCTACAGAATGGGAAAAGATCTTCACTAACCCCACATCAAACAGAGGGCTGATCTCCAAAATATACAAAGAACTCAAGAAATTGGTCATCAAAGAACAAATAATCCAATAAAAAAAATGGAGTAAAGACCTAAACAGAAAACTCTCAACAGAGGAATCTAAAATGGCTGAGAGACACTTAAGGAAGTGTTCAACATCCTTAGTCATCAGAGAAATGCAAATCAAAACAACTCTTGAGATTCCATCTTATACCTGTAAGAATGGCCAACATCAAAAACACTGATGACAACTTATGCTAGAGAGGTTGTGAGGAAAGGGGAACACTTCTGCATTGGTGAAAATGCAAGATGGTACAGTCCTTTTGGATGCCAATGTGGCCATTTCTCAGAAAATTAGGAAACAACCTTCCTCAAGACCCAGTAATACCACATTTGGGTGTATATCCAAAGAATGCTCAATCGTGCCACAAGGACATGTGCTCAACAGTGTTCATAGCAGCATTGTTTGTCATAACCAGAACCTGGAAACAACCTAAATGCTCCTCAATTGAAGAATGGATAAGGAAAATGTGGTACATTTACACAATGGAGTATTACACAGCAGAAAAAAAATAATGACATCTTGAATTTTGCAGGCAAATGGATGGAGCTAGAAAACATCATTTTGAGTGAGGTAACCCAGACACAGAAAGACAATTATCACATGTACTCACTCATAAGTAGTTTTTAAACATAAATCAAAGAAAACCAGATCCAAAATCACAATCACAGAGAACCTAGACAACATTGAGAGACATACATAGATCTAACCTACAGGGATAGTAGAAAAAGACAAGATCTCCTGGGTAAATTAGGAGCATGGGGACCTTGGGAGAGGGTTGAAGGGGAGGAGAGAGGCAGAGAGGGGAGCAGAGAAAAATGTAGAGCTCAATAAAATTCAATAAATAAAATAAAATATGTTGTATTAATATCCAGATTCTAGCTTTGTTTAAAAATTCCATGGGACCTACAATCCTCCTGGGCTCCCTCAGCATGCTACTATTTACCACAGGTTAGCCCATTATATGTTCTGTGCATCATTGAGGTGGGTGATAGGTAAAAATACCTCTCAAAGAAAACAAGCCTTTAATCCCAGCACTTAAGATGTTCTCTGTTAGTTCAAGACCATGCTGGTCTACATAGTAAGTTCCAGACACGCCAAGGCTACACAGGCAGTCCTATGTCTCCAAAAGGAAAGAAAAAGAGGGAGGGAAAGCCCATCAAAACTGATTAAATCTTGGGGCTGGAGAGATGGCTCAGAGGTTAAGAGCATTGCCTGCTCTTCCAAAGGTCTTGAGTTCAATTCCCAGCAACCACATGGTGGCTCACAACCATCTGTAATGGGGTCTGGTGCCCTCTTCTGGCCTGTAGGCATACACACAGACAGAAAAAAAAAACTGATTAAATCTTTTCAAAGGGAATTTGACTTTCACTAGTTTAAGACATTTGATCCAGACCGCAAATATATGTGCACAAAACAAAATGAATGATATATTAAAATATATATATTTATATATATATACATACATATATATATACACACATAGCTGCGGCAGTTCATTTGTAATATTGTTTAAAATAGCAAAACCCTGGAAACCACTAACATGTTTATCAGTAGGAGACTGACTAAATATTGCATTGTGCAGACAATCCACACAGCAGGGTCCTGTGCAGCTATTTTTGAAAGTAAGGAGTACAGTAGCTCTATCACAATATTCCCCAAGAATATATTTTAAAAAATGAAAGAAGAGGTAAAAGAAAGAAAGAAGTCTGGAACAATGTGAAGGACAATGTACAGTGTCATCCCACTTGTTAGAATGATTTTAATACATGTGGGTGTTTTGCCTGCAGGTATATCTATGCACCGTGTGCATGCCTGATACCCTCAGAAGCCAGAAAATGGCATCAGATGGTATCAGATTCCCTGGGACTGGAGTTACAGTTGTGAGCTGCCATGTGGGTGCTGGGTATTGAACTCAGGACCTCTGGAAGAGCAGCCAGCACTCTTAACCGCTGAGCCATCTCTCCAGCCCCTCACTTCTACTTTTCACACCTTTCCATTCCTTTTAAAACCATGACATATAGCATAGAACAGGTATTTTAATGATTAGAAGCAGGGACTAGAAAAATGTAGCTCCTGTGTAGAGTGCTTACCTAGCATGTACAAGACCCAGGTTTGACTCCTCAGCACCATAAGAAAACAAACAAAAACCAAAGATGCAATGCTGTTAAAAATAAAATTCTAAGTCAGAGGAAATCACTTTCTGCAGAAGCTAACTTGTGTGAAAATCCCATCAATGCTAGGATGGTAAGATATAACAATACAGCACCGGTAGCGCAGGCTGTCCGCCTGATTTCACGTAGGAAAATGCCAAGGCTCTTGGCTCCATTAGAAACCGACAATGAGTTAATGAATATTTAAGCACCTCACACTTGATAGCACTTAGTGAGGCCTCGATACATAAGGCCGGTAACTCTTGTCATTGTCCCCGCTTGGCAGTTGTGCCAACCGCACCACAGCCCTTCCATAGATATACCTGGTCTCAATCAGGCCTTAGTCAATGACCAAAGTAGGATGCCTAGTGCAAAAATCCATGCAAGAAGCTCATCCCAGATGAACTCTCTTCTGAGCCCCCGTCATGCCATGAAGAAGATGGAAACGTAGGTATCAATCTCAAGTGTTTCCTCAGGAGAAGCAGATGGTACCACCCCCTGGGACAACTTTGCATCCTAGTTCCCTCTTCCAAGAGATTCTCCTCCTACACAAGTGTGTATTCCCCAGGAAGATGTCCTAACCCACCACCTTCCAACCTCCTTAATGAAGAGAGGAAGCTTGAGACCCCACACTTCTTGCCTTCCTTCTGCCCTTTTCTCCTTACAGATCCCCTCCCTAACATCCCCTGTGCTCTTCCGAAAGAAACGGTGGTGAAGGTCAAAGTTCAACCCTGCCCTTATGAAAGGCACACTCCACTACTAGGACTCTCTTTTCCCTGAATCTTCGTCTCCCTCACCCCTCACCATCCATCCCCATCCTCTGTCAGATAAGCTCTGTAGGCTTCTCCCACTAAGCCAGGCTTTGGGAGTTCCTACTACAGTCCACCGTCCCCAGGGTCCCAGCTCCACACACAGCTGACAGTCTGGGAAGGGCTCCCACGGTGCCTCAGCTCCAAACAGTGAGAGAAGAAGACTGCGGCACTTTCCAGCCCCTGATCAATAATTCATGAGGCTCAGACTGAGGGGCACCAGTCAGTCCCTTTTCCCTGACATGAGGCACGCTGCCTCATCTCTTCAGGATGCGCTGAGCAACACAGCTGCAATGTCTCGGCTAAGAATCCCCGTAAATCCAGTTCTTGCTGGGTACATCACTTGCTATCCATATACAACCCCCCCCCCCAGCACACCGGCTTTCTGTTTTGTCTTCTCAGCTGATTTATACATATATGAAATGATTCTTTTTTTGTTTTTATTGCTGTTGTTGTTTCAGACAAGGTTTCTTCGTGTAGTCCTGGCTGTTCTGGAACTCACGCTGTAGAACAGGCTGGCCTTGAACTCACAGAGATCTGCCTGCTCCTGCCTCCCGAACACTAGGATTAAAGGTGCAGTGTGCCATCACACCCGACAATTAAATGAATCTTTAGTAAATACAAATCTGTAACAGTAACCCCCAGGACTATATTGCACAGCCTCCTTCACTGTGCAAACTGCATATTTTCCCAACTAGCAATAATTTTCTGAAGCCACACCTCTGAGGTGGGCACCATGGGTTAGGCCTTTAAATCCAGCACCTAGGAAGCAGACCCAGGTGAATCTCTGAGTTCAGAACAGTCAGAACTACACAGAGAAACCCTGCCTCAAAAATAAATAATAAACCCATCTGCTCTTATCATCTTTTCTAAAAGAAAGACTAACATCAAAAAAGAAGCGAGCACAAATTCCAGAATTAACTACTACCAGTTAAGTTAGTGTTACAACACTCAATTTGTGGTCTCCACATTTCCTGTTTTACCTTAGAGTCGGAAACGCTGCCCAGGGCCAGCACTGGTTTTCAGCCTGGTATTTGGAGCCCAAGGGCGGAACCAGTCAGTCACTTGCACTCGGTCCTGTTGAGGCTTCTGTGGTGGGCTCTAAGCCACCCAAATTCACTAATTCTTCCAGGAGCCCAGAAGAGATCACTTCAGCCCACTTGGCAGCAAATGGAGGCTGAAGTCTTGGACTTAGACTTTATAGCTGGTGAGTTTTATTCATCATCTGCTTCACAGATGAAGCGTCGGGCCTGAGGCAGCCATAAGAATGATTGTATGGTGACAAAAATCCCTGTGTATTTAGTAGTTCGTGGTTAATAAAGCACTTTCACGTTTAGCAAATATTCATTGAGCAGGAATGGAAGGGAAGACCTGAGGCTTAGTGGTCATGGAGAATCTGAGCACTCCCAGTATTTCCACCACTGGTTAGGGGACTCTTTAGCATCTTTGCTGCCACTACCTGTAAGGTAGAAGATCCTCCCAGATGGAACTAGGACCTCTATTCTTTCACACTGGGTATCACAGTGATCTTTTCAGGCTGTCTGAAGATGGAGTACTCAATGATTCTCAACCTTCCTAACACCATGACCCTTTAATACAGTTCCTCATGCTTTGGTGACCCCAACCATAGGATTATTTTCATTGCTACTTTATAATTTTGCTGCTGTTATGAATGTAATGTAAATATGGCATTTCCGATGGTCTTAGGTGACCCCCAAAGGGTCGCAACCCACAGGTTGAGAACTACAGCAGTAGACTTTGCACCAGGGAGAAAAGTGGTGTCAGGCCTAGGCCAGCTCATAACCCATCGCATTTGTCTCCTAACTTCATCTTCCCTGACTGTGTGGACCCTGTCTCACCTGCACAGGCAGTGTCAAGACATTCACTCATCCCTTCATGATGTGTGCACATGTCTGTGTGTGTGCACGCGTGTGTGATGTGTGTGTATGTCAAGAGCAAGAAGTTAGATACACAGTTGGTATAACAAAAGTTATATTTTATTATGCTGAGGGTCAGTCATCACATGAGGTTCACACTCTAAGTTCCTAACTATGGTCCCAAGGTTGCTCACCCGTGTGACATATCTAGCTGAAGGTCAGGTCCAGTCTCTAACAGAAGTCTCCAACTCAAGGGTCAGGCTCCTGGGAGAGACTCTCCAGCCTCAGGGCAGATCAAGGTGGCCTCTCTCCAGGTGTGCAGAGCAGAGCCTTGCTCTTGGTGTCTGCTTATATTCTGCCCAGTGGACGTCGTGGGGTCCCAGGACTGTCTGGTTATCTAGAGTGAGGGATGTCAGTGGGTTCTGGTTATCAGGTGCAGCCTTGGGTGAAGTGGACTTCCTGACTAAGCTATTTTTACCAGTCAAAAGGCATTTTTTTTACCATGCTTATTACAGTGTGCTTGGTGGTGGGGAGGTGTGCTTGTAGAAACCAGGGGTCAACATGGAGTGCTTTCTGTCACTCCCCATCTTATCCTCTTCTTGAAACGGAGTCTTTCTCTGAGGCTGGAGCGCACAGGCTTGGCAAGAACAGCTAGCCAGAAGCCTCAGCCCTCATCCTGTCCCTCTCCCCAAAGCTAGGATTACAGTTGTTAACCAACACACCCTCTTTATGTTGATGCTGAGGATCCAACCCTGGCCCTCATGCTTGTCCAGAAAGCACTTTACAAAATGAATTATCTCCGCGGCCTCATATATAAACCCAGGCTTTTTTGAAAGAAAAATTATTTAAGGTTTAAAGAAGAAGGGAAAAAATAAAAAGATTCAAAGCTTCCTCTACCGAAACTCGCCCACCACACCCCCCAAAAAAATGGTCAAAAAATGGTGGGCCAGCATATGTGTGAAGAGCAGCTGGGGCACAGAAAAGTCTGTGTGTTCCTGCAGAGAAGAGCTGTAGGCTGGTCTTGGACAGGAAACTTGGACTGAGAACTCGCGAAGAGTCCCAAGTCGGGCAAAGGTTAATGTTCGTCAGGGTTCGGGCGCCGGCAGGCAGCAGGGAGCGCTCGCAGCCTCAGCGGCTCCCCGTCGCCCCCGGCTCTCCGGAACAAGTTCTGGAAGTGGGGGCAGGCAGACTGGGGAGGCAGGACGCTCGCTGCTCGACCGGCCTCCCGTCTTTCAACTGTCACCTCCCCCAGCAGAGTTCAACCCAACTCCCGCCTGACCCATGCAGAAAGCCGGACTGCTGCTAGGTGGCTGGACTCGAGCGTGGAAGTCGGTGAGGATGGCCAGCTCCGGGGTGACTCGCCGAAACCCGCTCGCGAATAAGGTGGCTCTGGTCACTGCCTCCACCGACGGGTGAGTACGGGAGCCAGAGGTTTCCATCCAGAAACAAGTATTCTTCAACTCCTGGACTTTTGTCCACAGGCCTCGAATACGGCCAGAGGCCTGCCAGGGGGAGATAAACGAAACCCACAGTGTACCTGAAATCGCTCCGAACCCTCGACGTGGCCCTACCACCAGCCAGCCCCTTGTGTGCCTTTGGCATTGAGACAGCTGGGTGCTGCGCTGTGGACCCAGGTCCCCATGCGTCTAGGCTGCCCCAATCAACAGCTCCACCTAGAGTATGGGAAGACCAAAACAGCCAGTCAAGGTTTCAAAGTCGGCTCTTGCCACTCCATCGGATCGCTCTCACCAGTATCCACACGCCTTACCAGATGACACACAAGATCCTGTGTCCAATTCTGTGCTTAGGTTTGTATATTTTGGCCACCAACCCAGCCTGTCTCTCCCACCACTCTTATCTATCCTGTTTTTCAACCCACAGGACTTTGATAGATAAAAGTTCCTTGAAAACCTAGATAGAATACAGATGTATATGAAAAGCTAACATCTGACAATTGTAAAATATGAAATTGATATTTATGCTTTGATCCATGCTTTTCCATAAAGTCCCCCATGTCTAACAACAGATAGAATTTTGAGGTTGTAGTCTGGTAAGAGAGATATTTAGGGATATGGGCTCCTTCAAGCCCGTGCCCCAGCAACTACTGCATCCTCCTGGCGTTTCTCTCCCCTCTCTCCCAACTGGATACAATAATCAGTCATGAGGTCTGTGGTAGATCATGACAGGTCATGGGACCTGGGGTGAAAGATGAAATCATAATAAAATGATCTGAGTTTATTCTTCTGTCTGCACTATTAAATCTACTCTGTCTAATAGAACTATGTGAGGCTTGCTGGGTGGTGGTGGTGCCTGCCTTTAATCCCAGCACTCAAGAAGCAGAGGCAGGTTTATCTCTGTAAATTCAAGGCCAGCCTGGGCTACAAAGTGAGTTCCAGGACAGCTAGAGCTATAATACAGAGAAACCCTGTCTTGAAAAAACGAGAGAGAGAGAGAGAGAGAGAGAGAGATGTGGAGCTCAACCTGTGTGCTCTCACCCTTTACCCTGCTGTAGAGGCCTTGACAACGTATCTCTTTTTACACTTGTAGGATTGGCCTCGCCATTGCCCGACGTCTGGCTGAAGATGGGGCCCATGTAGTCATCAGCAGCCGCAAACAGGAGAATGTGGACCGTGCAGTGGCAACACTACAGGGAGAGGGGCTGAGTGTGACTGGCATTGTATGCCATGTGGGGAAGCCAGAGGATCGAGAAAGGCTGCTAACCACGGTGAGCAGGAAGGATATGGGCACGGGGCCAAGAGGTGGCAGGAGGGAGGCAGCTTGCACCTTCATCCCTGACTTTAAGACAGCACTGATGAGATGCCACCCAGCACTGACTCCTGCCATCATCCCAGTCCCACACCCAAACTAGTCCACCAATAATCTTTTAAAGATTTATTTTACTATTTTCAATTATGAGTATGGTAGGGGGAGTGCTTGTGGGTGCAGGTGCCTGTGGAACCCACAGGAGAGTCTTGAATCCTCTAGAGCTGGTGGTTACGAACCACCTGATGTGGATGCTGTGAACTGTACTCAGGTCCCTTGTGTGACCAGTACATAACCACTGGGCCATCTCCCCAGCCTCTCACCAATACCTTTTTATTGTGTGCCTTTTTCTATTACATCTGCATCCTCAAGTCTAAGAACAACCAGATTCTCCTAGCAAGAGAATCAAAAGCCACTTGGTGCTTTAGCCTTGCAAGATCCCTTAGACACCCCCCCAAAAAAAATGGCTGGTCCTGATTCTCTGGGCTGACCTAATAAATACTGTCCTGTTCTTTGCCTCCTAGAGCTCCTGGGCGCTTGTACGAGGCAGCTCACCATGTCTCATGCACCTACTAGGAGCCATTTCTTTTCTGCAGAGCCTTATGCATGTTTTTGGTGGTGGTGGTGGTGGTGGTGTTTTGTTTTGTTTGTTTGTTTGAGCAGGATCTCATGCTAGAACTAGAGTGGTATGGAACTCACTTTGTAGCCTGCTCTAGCCATGAACTCGCTTCTCCAGTGCTGGAAGTACAAATGGGAGCCAACATGCCCAGGCAAGGACTATTCTCCCTGCATTTACAGAGACCGAGTCACATAGCAGAAGACCCCTCTCAGCATCTCACAGCCAGGAGGGAAAGAGCTGTGGTTCAACCCAGACCTACCCTTCTTTCGATGCCACAGACTAGATACTTCCCCCATTTATGTAGTGCCAGCCCTTAGGTGCCCAAATAGGCTTTAGTCTAAGTCCATGTTAGGTTTGACACTTGGCACCAGACTCCAACCTGTGTACGAAAATATGCACCATGCTGCAGAGAAGGTACGCCTTCCCCCAAGACTCAGGGTGTGCACTAGTCCTCAAAGTACAAGGAAGGACTTACCAGCACCAAGAGAGCACATCTGTGAACGTGTCGGACAGCTGGCAGAAAGAATTTGGGGAGCCTTCTTGGAAGACGAGGACCTTAAACAACAGTTGACTAAAGTGGGCCAGATAGAATAAGATGATTCCATTTTTATTATTTATTTTTATTTTATATGTATGAGATTTTTTCTTGCATGTATGTATGTTCCATGTACACTATGTGTGTTCCATGCCATGGAGATCAGAAGATAGTGCCATATCCCTTGGAACTGGAGTTACAGACAGTTGTGAGCCTCCCTGCAAGTCCGGGTACCAAACCAGGGTCCTCTGTAAGATGTTAACCACTGAGTCTCATGATAATTCCAGTTTTAAAGAACTGTTAACAGATACTTAATGTGCTCCTCAAAAGGCCAAATATGAGTCCAAGAAAGTTGTATTGCCTGTCATAGACTGCTGGAAGAGCCTAAGATTGTAGTCTTGATCCTGAGAAGCCGAGGCCAATTAGTGACATTTAAAATGAACATGGCATGCACATGTGTGTGTACACACACACACACTCCAGCGCTGGGGTCAAACCCAGAGCCATGCACAATTTCATGTCAAAATCTTATGAGGTTGGGGGTTTGGGGAGGTGGTTCGGCCACTGAATCTCTTGCTCTGCAAGCAAGAGGACTGAGGGTCAGGCTCCCAGGCCCACATAAATGCCAGGTGTGTCTAGGGGCTCACCTGTGATTGCAACTTCAGAAGACAGAGATAGCATTCCCAGAGCAAGCTCTGGGTTTGATTGACAGGCCTTGACTCAAAAGAATAAGGTGGAATAGCAACCAAGGAAGGTTCCTGACATCAACCTCAGGCCTCCACACATGTGCACCCACATATAAACTTGCAAATGCACATGAAAAGAAGAAATGGCTTATTAAGAAATATCCTCTGGCTGGGTGGTGGTGGCACACGCCTTTAATCCCAGCACTTGGGAGGCAGAGGCAGGCAGATCTCTGGGAGTTCGAGGCCACAGCCTGGTCTACAAGAGCAAGTCCCAGGACAGGCTCCCAAGCTACAGAGAAACCCTGTCTCATAAAACCAAAAAGACGAAGGAGAAGGAGGAGAAGAAGGAGGAGTAGGAAGAGGAAAAGAAAATCCTCTGGCCACCAGCAGGTCCACTTAGCAAATCCTGCATCCTGCAGCCCTGGCCCTGAAGTCGAGCTTGCATTAGACCTCAAGGAATGAGTGATAATAGGCAGATAGGATGAGGCTAGGGCTCCAGTGACCCTGATAAATGAGCAAACAGCCAAGGACTGAAGGGAAGAGGGGACTTCTGTCAGTCCTCAGCCAAGAGCTAGAACTGTGGGAAGTGAGCTGCAATGGATGGGACTCAGGGGCTTCCACGGCCACCCAAAGGAGTGTCAATGACTGTGCAGCAAATAGAATCTATGTGAAGCTTGGAGCAAGCTGAACATTATTTAAAGAAGGATAATCTGGCGGTGGTGAGGATTAACACGGAAGATGACAAGAATATCAGTAAGGAAGCCATTGGCTATCACCCAGGACTAGGGCAGTGACAAAGGGATTACTCAAGAGACAGTGGGAACAAAGACTTTTCTAACCATGTGCCAAGAAATGAGAACTAGGAGAGGCGAGTCACATACACATAGTATATACACATAGACATGTGCATGTATACATACATTAAAAAATCAAAACTATTGGGGCGTCTGTACAACAGATGTCAGGTGGAGAGTGATGGGGTGGCCCTCAGCAGTTCGAGAAGTTCTGTGTCCGCTACTCCCCAACAGTGGTTATTGATCATAGCCTCCCGCCCTGCACCACAGTTTAGCAGTAGTGTGCTGAGACAAGATGTACAGATCCCCCACTTGTTTTAAATGAATAACTGTTGAAACAGACGGGTCCGAAACACACTGTGCTGATCATACCTGTAGAGCAGACTCTGAGAGACATCAATGTGGTCTTTTCTCACTCAGCATTCGGGGGGATGACTTTTTATATTGGGGTTTGAGACAGGGTCTTGTTCTGTAGCTCAGACTGGCCTCAGACCTGTGAGCCTTTTGCCTCAGTTTCCCCAGAGCCGGGATCACAAGAATAGACTATCATCTCCAATTTCTCATGAACTTTTGTGGTTCTATGATGATCAATCAACACACAGCTTCTCCCTGTCTGTGCTGACAGGCCTGAAAGGGGAGGGAGACAGAAGTCAGAAGAGGGAGAGAACCCTCTGGTGCAGCCCATCACCCTCTCCCCCTCCCAGACTTTCACAGAGCATGACATAATCACTTTCCTTTCTGTTCTGTTCTTACTAGTCACATGTCATCGGGCTTTTTGCACAGAGGCAAGCCAGGTGGCTGAGACTTTGGGCTACAACACCAAAATCTAGAATCCACGAGCAAGTATCAGTTGATAGTGGTTTTAAAGGACTCTGTGATTTTACATTTTTGTTAAATGAACACGTTGACAGCCTGGTATTCCATTAGCGGTGTAGAAACAACTGAACTTAGCACCTAGTTAGCGGGAATAATTAGTTAAGAGGAGAAGCCAGCAGATGGTGTGCATGGTTAATAACACCCCTCCTCTGCCAAATTGGAGGCACAAAGTTGATTGAGGGCCCATTACATGCTATTTGCCCAAGGCTTCAAAATTGCCAGGTATGGGTAAACACAAAACCTGGTTTTAAGGTGGCTTATAACTACTGACAATGCTTGTTGACATGTCCTCCCAAGCCTTCACCACCTACTTACAACTTAATGAGGAGGTGAAATGTCTCCTTTCTTGGCTTTCTTGGTTTAAGCCTCAGTTTCCACTTTGCCTCCTTTGTACCACTGGACCGAAAAGAGAAAGGAAGGTGGCATCAAAGCTTAGTGTTAAACTGCTGTAAGCCAGAAAGTCTTCATCATCACAGCTCTCCTGCACAGCTGCCTTCAACATCGCAGCTGCCTTCAACATCGCAGCTCTCCTGCACAGCTGGCTTCACCATCGCAGCTCTCCTGCACAGCCTTCAACATCACAGCTGCCTTCGCCATCGCAGCTCTCCTGCACAGCTGGCTTCGCCATCGCAGCTCTCCTGCACAGCTGGCTTCATAATGATCCCAACTGACTTGAAGGGTGGGCTCCTAGGAATCAGCTCTCTGCTAGAGTTGGAGTCTGACCTCAGTTCAGCCACCACTGTACCCTGAGGGGATAAAAATCCCTTCACCTCTCTAAAGAAGTGGACTACCCTGCTCTTAAATGTCCCTACAGAATGATTACTGAGTTACAAGCTTGAAAAATGAACCTCCTCAGACCTAGGTGTCATAACTAGGAAAATGAGGAAATTGGGCTAGAATGATCCTTCGCCAGGATCTCTCTTCATTCAGGTACATGTGGACAGGCTGACTTTGAGGTCATGGTGACATACCCAAGGAAAATGGTCAATAGGTATTCAAGGAAATGGGGCTGGGACTCAAGAGGAAGTCTAGAAATAGATTTGAGGTGAGAAGTGGAGACATAAGAATGTGGGCGCTCACTAAAGGAAAGTGTAAAGAAAGGAACAAAGGGTCAGAGGCGCCCTTAGAAGAAGAGGCAGATTGAAAGAAGCGCAGAAATAATAGCTTCAAATGTCAGCAGAGCTTAGGGTGGCTTTAGAGAGAACACGCTTGGAGAAAGACATTTGACAACCGCTCCTGAGACGAAACTCCATATCAACATTGATGAATGCACCTCCCTCCCTTAGCTGTAGCCCTGACTCACATCTTTCTCCTCTATAGGCTGTGAAGCTTCACCAAGGCGTTGATATCCTGGTCTCCAATGCTGCTGTCAATCCTTTCCTTGGAAACCTAGTGGACACCACAGAGGAGGTGTGGAACAAGGTGAGAGGTTAAAGCAGCAGGGAGCTGGCCTCAGAAAACAGCCAGCAGAGATGGGGCCTGCCTGCAGAGTGCATTCTCCACGTGTGGATGCGAAAGGCTCACTTGGTGGCGTGTGTGGCTGTCGGCTTCCCACATCTTACTCTCCTTCCCCCACCTCCCCCCCGGCTTTCCCCAAGCTTCATCTACTGTCTACTGTCATTTGCTCTGTGCTAGCCACCTCTGCTTCCAGCCCCCACCTCCCTCCCCTGGCCTGCTCACCCACACCCTTCTTCCTGGTTTGTTTCCAACAGAAACATGGCAGCTAAGAGGCCAACAATACCATGCTTAAACTTACCCACCCGCCCCCTTCTCAGCTGTTAGAAAAGAATGTTTTTTTCATTAGTCGGGAATGTTAATAACTGCTATTGACTGAAATGTCAATTTTGGTGAAATTACAAAAGTTGATGCATTATAGCATACAGCCTTTGGATATGAACTATTCTTTTTCTCTTTCTACCCACACTGCTAAGACAATTCTAGGTGTCTCAAAGGTGCTAGGATGTGGGTTTTCAGGTGACCGTGTCTTGTCGTATTGTATTCATAATGTAATTCTCCCATCTACATACACCCTTCAGCAATAAAGCTTTAACCTAAGGTTGCTATTCCCACATGATTTGGATATGCTAAATTCTTATGATTCCCCCATGGATTTCTCAACATGAAAGTTTAAAGATAGCAAAAATATTATAGTTTATCAGCGTTCCAAACATAAAGACCAGAGTGCCAAAATGTTCTTCAGTGAGCCAGTTTCTGCTTATTTTTTAAAGTAAAAAAGCCTCTTTTGGTAAAAGTTAAATAAAACCAGTTTGTAAATCAGTACTTTTTCTTTTTATTTGAAAGGTTTTTTTAATTTTTTGTGGTTGTTTTCTTTTTGTTTTTCGAGACAGGGTTTCTTTGCATAGAAGAAGACCATGGTGTGAGCTTACTGACCAGTCAGTCCAGCTGAATCCGTGAGCTCTAGATTCAGTGACAGAACCTGACTCAAGAAACAATAAGTTGGAGTAGCAATTGAGAAAAATACCCTGCATTGACTTCTGACCTCTACACACATATCCCACGAACAAGATTAAGTGTAGCTGGGCATGAGATCCCAGCACTAGTGAGGCTGAGGCAGGAGAATTGCTATGAGTTCAAGGCCAGCCTGAGCTACAGAATAAGTTCCAGGATATCTGGGCTACAGAGTAAGAAAATAAAACTATACAGCTATGTGAAGAGGTTAAATCAGGCAAAAGGTAAATAACTTGAATCTAGGTAAAGGATGCTGGGTATTCACTGTATTTCTGTCTCAAATGTTTAGTATGATTAAAATTTTTAAGAAGTTAGCACAGGAACACAGAAGGTGAACAACCCACTACTCAGAACAATGTAACAAAGTCATACGTTTAAATTTTAATCTTGAGATATGGGAATTCTAATTGTGGGGTATACCAGGCTGCCCTGGAGATGTTCCCTCATTATTCTACTTCCTGGTAAATACCCATCCAGACGGTCCACCCTGGGGGTCCTCTCATCCCCAGGCGTCTCAGGTCAGGCTACATATTCCCTGAAAAGCCCAGCCCACTACAGTGTAGGTCCAAACAATGACCCAGTTCCAGGTTCCCTGCTTAGAAAAAATACAAAATCCAGCTCCAAACCAAAGCATCCCTGAGAGGTCCAAGCTGTGGACTGGCTGGGCAGGAGAGATGCTTGACCACCTGACCTCACTCACGTATCATCTAGGAAAACGAGCTATGAGAGGCACCTACCCAACCTTGAACCCTAATTTTTCCCACTGTTTGGTCAGTTATCCCTGAAATCTCTCTACTCCAACAGGCATTTCCAGAGAACCCACGTAACTCCTCCTCACCATGGCCTTGCAAGAGCCCGCTCACGTTGCCTTCCTTTCTGTTGGCTTCAGGTTCTGAGCATTAATGTGACAGCTACAGCCATGATGATAAAAGCGGTGGTGCCAGAGATGGAAAAACGAGGGTAACCGATACGGAGAGGGGGTGAGATGGGCCCCACGTGGGCAGTGATCTTTATGCCGAAAAGGGTCAGCTCTCTTTCCCTTACAGAGGCGGCTCGGTGGTGATTGTGGGGTCCGCAGCAGGCTTCACTCGATTCCCTGTAAGAACCTCCCTCTTCTACCCTGTCCTCCATCCTCTGCCATTCACCCCTCCAACTGCCCAAAGAAATATTTTAGCTTCACTCTACCAAGTCCCCTTCCACAAAATAGACACCTTGCCTCCATGAACTCTGCAAGAGGATTTCTGACTGTGACCCTCCCTCACAGGAGGTGCTCCTGCCTTCGCTGTACAATAAGAACCAAAGATGGCCTGCAAAGTACTGAACTAACTCATTCTCTTCTTCCCCTAGGCTCTAGGCCCTTACAATGTCAGTAAAACAGCTTTGCTGGGTCTTACTAAGAACTTCGCTGTGGAGCTGGCCTCAAAGAACATTAGAGTGAACTGCTTGGCACCTGGACTCATTAAGACTCGTTTCAGCAGTGCGGTGAGAAGGGAGAGCACTGTGTCCCTAGACCCTTGGAAAGATAGGGAAACCCAGTGCCTGAGCCCCTCCCCCTTCCCATCCCTGTTGCCTGTACTTGTGCGTATCCCCTTTAAGTTACCTTCCCCAGACCAGACTCTCACATCCTCTTCTCTTACATGGGCTCTACCAAGTGAGGAATTCAGACTGTACCCATATTGTATCCTGTCTCCTAAAGTGGATGAGAATTGAGGAAACCAAGCAAGATTGCTGAATAAGACCTGACGAGAATGACTGTAGAGTGCCGCAGTGGGGAGGGCAGGTCGTGAATAAGAGATGAAAATGTGAACCCTTCCTCCCTGATGCTGTGGAGACAGACAGTTCCCTCCCTTCTCTTCCCATGCTTTCCTCTTCTTACACATAAAAAGATTTCTCTTCTTCCTACAGTTATGGAAGGACGGATCAAGAGAGGACATCATAAAAGAACACTTGCAAATTAGAAGGTAAGCTGACATGGGTGAGGATTAGCGTGGATAAAGACAGAGCTCAGCCCTGGCTCCCAATAGTCCCACAGATAACACAGCATGCTCCTCTAGACTTCACCAACTCAGAAGCCCACCACTCCTAGGACCTGACCAAGGGCACTGCTTCCATTGCCAAAAGCAAAGTAGAGTTCTTGTTTGCTGTCTGCCTCTACCTCGAACCTGTGGAGACCAGAACCCAGAAGACAGTGGTGTTTCCAAGGCTCAGACTAATGATCCTGCAATCCAAGAAAAATGACTATGAAGCTCACTGAGCCCAGACTCAGCCTGAGGGAATTTCTCTCTTCCCCAATGGGCTGACTGAACTACTCAGACATTTTTGCTAGATCTCTACTGCTCTATCACTGCCCCTCTTTCTGCCTCCTGGCTTCTCTAGCTTAACCCCCTCAAGGACAAATGCTGGCAGTGTCAAAACATTCCATCCAGCCTGCCGCAAGTTCTCCCAAAGTCATGCTGAAGCTGGGTCTACTTAACATCTTCTTGACAAGTCAGAGCATTGCCATTCTAGAGACTCCAGGGAGTAATATAACCCAGTGATGCTGAGTCCTGGTGGCACCTTTGAATCGTCTAGGGATGCTTTGACAAGCGCAGTTGATTAGGGCACACACTCCCAGGGACTTCTCTTTAATTGGCCCATGGTTGAATTTGCACATCTTTTTTCCTTTTCTTTCCTTTTTTTCGAGCCTCCCAAGCAGCTGCAGTGTGCACCTGGGCTGAAGAAATGCTCGTCCAGGCCTTCTACTCACTCACGGTCACCTCTCGAGCACACAGAATCACAACCCAAACAATGTGATTTTGCACATTCTTATAAAATGGATCTGATCTTAAGATAAAAGTAGATTCCTAAAAAGCTCTGTACATTGAGCCTGTACAAATGAAATAACCTGATCATGCCATTTCCTGTCCCAAAGACTCTCTGACACTGGAATAGTATACATACATGTTGAAACAATTTCTTCTGAAACATGAAATAATTGTTCACCATTTTATCAATTCCACTTTGCATCCTCGTATCTAAAAACCAGTCTTTTGCAGGGATCAGTATTTATGCTTATATAAATTATAACCACATAATCATAACCACCCTATTTAATAGGCAAAAAACTGTACACTGATTCTGGAAAATCACCTAATTCTTTTTAACATTTTTTGAATATGTATGGTTAGGTTGGTTTCTTGTTGTTGTTTGGTTTGGTTTGATTTTTTTCAAGACAGGATTTCTCTGTGTTCCTCTGGCTGTCCTGGAACTTGCTCTGTAGACCAGGCTGGCCTCACATTCAGAGATCTGCCTGCCTCTGCCTCCCTGTGTGCTGGGATTAAAAGCCTGCGCCACCGGATTCCACCTGATAATTCTTAAGCAAATTTCATGCGCTGTGGGCCAGTTGAGAGAGGCTAGCCGGATTTACTCTCTCCCTGTTTCCCAGGCTAGGCAAGCCAGAGGACTGTGCCGGCATAGTTTCTTTCTTGTGCTCTGAAGATGCCAGTTACATCAATGGCGAGACAGTAGTGGTTGGAGGAGGAATCCCTTCTCGCCTCTGAGGACCAAGAGAGACAGCAGAGGTTAACTCCAACTGGTAGGGTGTGGGGGTGCAATCCACCTTGCCTCTGTCACCCTTCCTTGCCGCTGACTAATATTTTGTTCACCCCATAAAATCAGCTCTACCCGATAATAAATTCCTGCCTTCTCTGTGGTCAAAGTGTGATCATATGAGCATTCCTGTTGTTGCTATGGCCTTGTAAAAGGCTTTGCATGGGGGAGGAGGGGTTAGGGAGATGGAAAGGGACTTGCTGTGAAGACTGTGGCTACCTTGATAAAGACCAATTCCCCCCTCCACCGTCTCTGGAGAATTTGAGGGGAGATAGAAGGGACCTGGAGTGGAAGGAACAGAAATGGAAATTAACCATTTACAAATAAGGTACAAATAAAACGAAGATGATCGCGTTGCTCTGAATCAGTGTGTGCTCATTTCTCAATGTGAGGCGCTCCGAGTATATGAGAAGTCTGGGCAGTGCTGGATCTCTGGATTTCCCCCAAGCCTCCTCCCTGTCTCCAAGGCCTGAGCTTGATGCTCAAGGGTGGCAGTGTCTGCCGAGCTGCCAGCTTGTGGGGGCGGGGGGAGGTGGCTCGGGAACTCCCAAGTGCTACTCTTAGTTTCACACCCCCAGGGACGGTGCCAAGGACGCTACGGGGATCCCCGAGATTAGACTAGCGAGCAGAAAAGAACCAACTCCCTCCCTCACGTTCGGACAGGTCTTCTTGCAGCATTGCCCTTGATTCAGAGTTCCCTCCAGGGTCAGCAAGGACGAGCTAGACCGTTCCTGGGCAGGAAAGAGGGAGAGGGCGGGGCCATACAAGGATGACCCGGGGAGGGGTACCAAGGCATATAAACAAAGAAACTGAAGATTCTGCTCCGGGTGGCCGAGGCGTGGGTGGCACGGCAAGTGGAAGCGCTGCACCCCGCCCCTGAGATAGCTCGGACACCAGGCACCATTCACTGGGCTTCTCACGAGGTAGCCCGCGGGAGGGGTCGTCGCGAGCGCGCGCGGGGTCTCACGCGGCTCGGAAGCTCAGCGCGCATGCTCCATTGGCCAACTCTCCGGGAGGGGCGGGAGACCCAGCGCTCAGTAGCCGGGGGGGAGGAGCGCTCGCGCAGCCGCCCCTGACGGGAGCGGGCTCGGCCGCTACTGCAGCGCTCAGCGCCGGGCCCTGCCGGAGCCGGGACTAGCATGTGCGGCGCCTCTCGGGAGGCGGCGGCGGCGGCTCCTCTGCAGCAGCAGCAGCAGCAGCGGCGGCCGCCATGGCCAAGGCCAGCGTGGAGCTCACCCGCGAGCTGCAAGGTACGAGGTTGCCTTCATCTCCGGACGCCGGGTCCGCGAGCATCCAGACCCAGTGCTTTCCTGCGGTACACCCCAGCCCGGCGCCTCCCGCCCCCTCACGCATCCTCGCTCTTAGGCAGTCCCTTCCTCTGCATCTCAGTCCCAGCTTTGCTTTCCGTGGAGCATCCTTCCCTGCCCCACTCGCCTCACCCTATCAGAACCTTCCTGTCCCGGAGCCGCCCGTCCCGCTCTTCGGTGACAGGTGCAGTTCCCTGGCGCTCTTGGGGGCTGACTCTCGGCGTTCTTGACCCACCCCTCCGCAAAGCATCTAGTCTTCCTTCCCTCCGGAGAGTCCCAGCTTTTCCCTCACCCTCGCCGGGCGGGGCTAGGCATTGGGAGCTGCCCCTGGTCCTGACTGCTGCTTATCTCAACACCCTCCCTCCTCCCGGCCCCGCCCCGGAACTGGCCCTGGAGAGGCCCCTGGGAGCCTGGCAGCGCCCAGGCCAGTGGGGCAAAGGAGGGAATCAGGGCTCAGGCCCTGGACTGAAGCTAAAACCAAGAGCAGGGTTTCTGCGTCTCATTTCCCAGAGCCCCAGTCCCAGCCTGCCCCCTTCTCTTTACCCAACACCCAACACCTCCAGACCTCTCTGGATCAGTGATTTTCAGATGTATCTCCTCTAATCCCCCCCAAAGCAGCACTGCCACAACCCTGACCCTCAAAGGCAGGAGCATAGGCTAGCCCATGCAGAAAACAGGACGCTCAAAGATATTCAGAGCCCTATTGCACTTTGGAGATCTCTCACACCTACGCATGCATTTAGAAGCACAATCATGAGATGTGTATATACACATCTCACAGAAGCTGCACCTCCACCACATATATGCATACTCTATCGTGCACGTGTAAGCGCGTGCACACACACACACACACTCACACAGTGGGGTAACTGGATGGTTCTGTCAGAAGATTGTATGAATTCATTGAAACATTAAATCCTTCTCCTATCCTACCCTCCACACACAAACTATCTGGCACTGTGCCCCTTTCATATGCAAGCCAGCACTCATTCACACTCTCTGTCCCCACTAATGCCATATTCAGGTTCCCTGGCATCATCAGAAGAAAAACATACAGCCATAGTAAAAAGCAGATTCTCACGCCCAGACCACCTAGGATACAGTCAGGGGACATTCCCACCCCCACCCCAACCCCCCAGCCCACACACACACACACACACACACACACACACACACACACACACACACACACACTGACTCACTGTGTATATGTTGATGTAGTGCATGCGTGGGAAAAATCCTTCACACCATCAGAAGTGTAAGATATATGCTCCCACAGACAATGTCAGTCAGCAACTGTCCCCTGAGTCAGGGACACTGGGAGCCAGAGTTTTCTCCTCACCGTCCTCCAGTAATAAAGTCATCCAGAAAAGAAGTCTCTGCCCCATGCCTCCCTATCCAGGCTCTATTTGCCTCTACTTCTCACCTCTCATCTGTCCCTTTCTCTCTGGAGAGTGGGGTGAGGATGGGGGGGGAGAGAAGTTCTGAGCAGGTCCTACCCATCTGCAGACAGCATCCGGAGGTGCCTGAGCCAGGGGGCTGTGCTCCAGCAACATCGTGTGAAACTGGAGACAAAACCCAAGAAGTTTGAGGACCGAGTGCTGGTGAGAGCATTGGTCTTGGGGGAAAAAGAGATATTCAAGGGCAGCTGAGCTATAGAGAGGTGGGCAAGAAAACAGCTGGAGGTGGTGCTGAGGAGACAAAGTCTAAGGGTGAGAACAGAACCAGACCAGGCTGATGCACAGGAGCTGAAGGTAGGACAGGAAAAATGCAGGGAGGTGGGGTCTTGGAGCAGAACTGAGGAGCTAAAAGATGGCAAAGGCACCGTGACCCAAGAGGCTGTCCTAAGCTGCTGATGCTCTACGCTGCAGGCCCTGACCTCCTGGCGCCTCCACCTTTTCCCCCTTAAAGTTCCTGCCAAGGTAAGTTGGGCTAAGGAGTGGGGGAATGCCTGGCATGCTCCTCTCGTGTCTAGTGACAGGCCCTTACCAGGAGCTGAGCACCCCACCCATGCCCCACCAGGTGGAGAGCTCATTCAATGTCCTGGAGATCCGTGCCTTCAACACACTCAGTCAGAACCAGGTGAGCAGCAGGGGACTCCGGCCACTGCTGGGCCAATTAGAAGAAGGCGTGGATATCTAAGGCTCTGCCACTCCCTCCCCCTCAGATCTTGGTGGAGACTGAGCGTGGCATGGTGAGCTTGCGACTGCCATCAGCTGAGAGTGTGGACCAGGTGACACGACATGTGAGCTCTGCCCTCTCCAAGGTCTGCCCTGGCCCTGGGTGAGTGGCAGATAAGGGGTCTCCCAAAGGGCTAGACTACAGGCAGATTTCTCCTTCCTGTTGATCTGGGCTCCCCGGACCAGAATTCTCTCTCTCTCTGTTCTTCCCTGGAGACTCCCACACCGTAATACAGGGAGAACTGAGAACCTCTTTACCTCTCTCTGGAATGATTTGTTCATCTTCCAGGTGTTTGATCCGGCGTGGAAATGCAGACACCCCAGAGGGGCCCCGAGACACATCTCCCAACTCTGAAACTTCCACATCCACTACCCACAGTGTGTGTGGTGAGCAGGGGCAGACATGAGAATGTGGGTCTTGGCACACCCTGCCCCCTATCCAGAGCCCTCTGTGCGTGGGTTTTGCCTGTCCTGAGGACCTCAGGAGGTTTATGGCCTGGAAGGAACCTAGGACACTAGCACTTGCAATGACCTTGACCATTATCTCGAATTCTAAGCCTATTTCCCATCCCCCTCACCAACCTGGAGCCAGCCCATCTCCTGCCCTGCAGGTGGCTTCTCGGAGACCTATGCAGCCCTGTGTGACTACAATGGACTGCACTGTCGTGAGGAGGTGCAATGGGTGCGTTGGGCAGGGACTTGGTAGGGAATAGGTGGGGCCCAAAGGGAGGGGACAGAGGAGGGGGCTGAAGCAGATGTGAGCCACTTCCACCTCTCCAAGGATGTGGACACCATCTACCATGCTGAGGATAACCGAGAGTTCAATCTTTTGGATTTCAGCCACTTGGAGAGCCGGTAAGCAGATGGGCAGAAACTTAACCCCCAAATTCCCAGCCTCGGCCTTGCCCCTCTCAAGGTTCCCCCTTCTGGTCCTACCCACAGCCCCTGCCTTATCCCTGCAATTCCAACCATTTACCCCACTGCCATCCACCCATCTAGCTTTCCCCAGCCCACCCATCCCATCCTTAGTCCCCTCATTCTTGCCCTAGTTCATCCTTTCTTGTCCTATCCAATGTCCCCAGAGATTTGGCCCTAATGGTGGCAGCCCTGGCCTACAACCAGTGGTTCACCAAACTCTACTGCAAAGACTTGAGACTGGTAAGAACTAGGACCCGGGGAAGGGGAACAGAGTCATGTTCTTCTTGGTTCCTGATTGCAGGACCCCTCTGTCCTCAGGGCTCAGAAGTGCTAGAACAGGTGCTACATACCCTCAGCAAGTCGGGGAGCCTCGAAGAGCTGGTGCTGGACAATGCTGGCCTTAAGACGTGAGGCCAGGCTCCTCCGTGGGCAGTACTTTCTCCATATAGTCTTAGAGTTCCAGAACACCAGAGAACATACGAGACCCTGGGCCATTTCATCTAGCTCCTCACTTTATAGAGGGTGCTGATGCTTAGACAGGCACAAAGCAGACTGGAGGTCAAAGTGGGACTCAGATCTCAGCCCCTGATGTCCCAGCTCCTGACTTCTCCTCAGAACACACTTCATGTCCCACCAACTTCCAAGCAGGGTGGGCTGCTCCAATCTTAAGACTCCAAAGCTGGGCTTTGCCTCAGCATGTCATCCTGAAGTATGGAATGCCCATATGTATAGAATACAAGATGCAGCCCCACCTTTTACTCCCACGAACTCCTGCGTGAAAATCTCCCTGGTCAGCCCCAAGTTGCTCCTCCACCTTGGGGAACCTCTGACAGGATAGCCCTAGTCAAATAGGCAGATAGGAGATGGGAGGGCAGCCAGGGGCTGGAGACCTGGGGCTCAGCTCAGGACAAATCCTTCCTCCCCTTCCCTGAAGGGACTTTGTCCAGAAGCTGGCCGGGGTGTTTGGGGAGAACGGGAGCTGTGTGCTGCATGCCCTCACTCTGTCCCACAACCCCATCGAGGACAAGGGTGAGCCCTAGCCCTGAATCCTATCCCCACTGCAATGCAGACCCTTATCCCAGCCCAGAGCCCAACCTAGGTTTGAATAGGGCCTTTGCAGCCTGAGGATTGCCCCAAACCCAAGCACCTCCATCCTCGACCCCAGGCCTCCACCCAAATCTAGCCCCAGCCTGACCACACCGTATGTACCCACTAACAGCCACTCACCAGCCCCTTTTCTCTCTCCACTCCCCAGGTTTCCTCAGTCTGAGCCAGCAGCTCCTCTGTTTCCCTACTGGCCTCACCAAACTGTGCCTGGCCAAGACTGCCATTTCCCCTCGAGGTACTCACACCAGGACCCCAGGCCTCTGACCCTTCTTGAATGCTGCCTGAGATGCTGAGCCCTAGAGGTGGACCCATTCACTCACACACCATCCCAGGGACTGGGAGAGGGGAAATAATGATACCAGGGAGTGGGGGGAACCTCATGTATTAAGAGGATGAAGTGGGGATGGGGGCCAACCCAGCCCAGTGCCCGCTGTGCTCAGGGCTCCAGGCACTGGGCCAGACCTTCGGGGCCAACCCGGCCTTTGCCAGCTCCCTTCGATACCTGGACCTGAGCAAGAACCCTGGGCTGCTTGCCACAGATGAGGCCAATGTGAGTCCATGGAACGTAGCCTCAACCATCTACAAACGCATGCTTGGGATTCGTGGGCCAGGGAGTTTCTATCCCATGGCCCCTAAGGGTAGGGGGGTGCTACCCACCTTTCCCTTCCTCTACCCTTTCTTCCTCAGGCCCTCTATAGTTTCCTGGCCCAGCCCAACGCCTTGGTACACCTGGATCTGTCAGGGACTGACTGTGCTGTGGACTTGGTGAGGGGTTGGGTGATGGAAGGAGCTGGACAGAGGGTTTTTAAAAAGTGGGGGCTGAGGGGGCCTTCCATCTCACCCTCTCTCCCTGAGTACAGAGATGGACAAAGCTACAAGGACAACTTCAGGTTTATAGTCTATACTGTGTGCACTTCATTCAGATCACAAGACCATGCTGGCATTACCTAAAAATAGACCCTCACTCCAGTCCTGGCACAGGGCTATGTCCACTAGCAGAAAAGGACATTTCTCCTAACTTGAGAAAATGCTCCTAGAGGCCAAGAGTGGCCCTGTTTTACCAATACTGCCTGTGAGTCTCCCTGTAGCCCTGCCTTCCACGGAAGAGCAAACTGGATCTTGAAGAAATTGAATGAGCATTCTCCATGGAGGTCTCAGAGAGAGAAATGCCAGGAACTTGACAGGGGTAGGAAGGGGCTCACACTCTTCCCAGGTCTTTTAAGATCCACTGTGTCTCTTCACAGCTTCTGGGCGCCCTACTTCATGGCTGCTGCTCCCACCTCACCTACCTCAACCTGGCTCGAAACAGCTGCTCCCACAGGTGGGGGGAAGGGAGCAGGGAGGAATACGTAATGCATGTCCATAGTCCTCCCATACTGACTCCTGAGGTCTCCACAGGAAGGGCCGGGAGGCCCCACCAGCCTTCAAGCAATTCTTCAGCAGCGCTTACACCCTGAGTCATGTCAACCTGTCAGCCACAAGGCTGCCCCTGGAGGCCCTCAGGTTGGGTGGGTGAAGAGTTGGAGGATGCCCAAGGGGAGCCATGCAAGTGTGAGGGAGGGGTAAAGTGGGCCTACTGACCTTCCTACTACAGGGCACTTCTTCAGGGCCTCTCCCTCAATAGTCACCTCAGCGATCTGCACCTGGACCTTAGCAGCTGTGAGGTGAGCTCTGTTCCTATCTCCCAGACATCATCTTAGTGCCCCCCAGTCAAGACTTAGCTCTATATTGCCACCCCATATCTGTGTGTGTGTGTGTCACACACACACACACACACACACACACACACACACACACAGAGTGGGAAGCAGAAAGAGAACAGCTCTCTGGCCTGACCACACCCCTTTCCCTCTCAAACTGGCTATCCAAGTTCAGACTCTAGTATCTCTGCCCCTAAAGCTTTAGGTGGCAGATACCAGGCTTGCCCAGCAGAGGGCAGGAGCAAGCTGTCTTCAGAGCAGCGGCTTTTGGCTGAGGGAGGGGAAACCCCTAGGGATGGATACAGTGCAAAGGCGTCTCCCTGATTTTACACCCAAGACCTGGGACGACTTTAAGTCCTATTGGTATAATATCTAAGGATTAAAGATGCTCATCCCCTACCTCATCCTTCACCCCCATTCCCTGTCCCTCCAGCTCCGCTCAGCAGGAGCCCAGGCCTTGCAGGAGCAGCTGGGGGCTGTCACCTGTATAGGCAGCCTAGATCTGTCTGACAATGGTGAGTAAGACTCCTTGAGCACAGGGGTGAAGCCCTGAGGAGAATTTTGTTGGCCTTGGGCCTCAAGACCAGGACTCTCCCATCTGCTGAACAGGGTTTGACTCAGACCTCCTGACACTGGTGCCTGCACTTGGCAAGAACAAATCCCTCAAGCACCTGTTCCTGGGAAAGAACTTCAATGTCAAGGCCAAGTGAGCCCCATCTTGTGCCCACAGACCCTGCTCCCATCATCCGTCACTCCCCGTGGCTTGCTGTGTTCCCTCTGGCCACCTCTTTCCTTCTCTAATAGTATGTCCCTGTCCCCCTCCCCTCCTATTCTGACCCCCAACTCCCTACAGGACTCTGGAAGAGATCCTTCACAAGCTGGTGCAGTTGATCCAGGAAGAGGACTGTGTGAGTGACCAGGCCTAGGAGGGAGCTTTGGGAGAGTGGTGGTGAAGACTGAGCCCAACCTCCACTTGCCCTCTCAGTCCCTGCAGTCGTTATCCGTGGCAGACTCCAGGCTGAAGCTTCGCACCAGCATCCTCATTAACGCTCTGGGCAGCAACACCTGCCTGGCCAAGGTGGATCTGAGTGGCAACGGCATGGAGGACATCGGGGCCAAGATGCTGTCGAAGGCACTGCAGATAAACTCTTCCCTCAGGTGAGGCCCACATCTCCACCCTCCCCCACCCACTGACACACACACACATATTTCCCCGTTTGGTCCCCATGCCCTCCTCTTCCGGGACTGTATCTGAGTCAGTCTCCTTCTCGGGGGGGAAAAGGGGGGCTCCAAGAAGGTTACACCTCTGGCCTTCACTGAGGACCCAGAGGGAGTGGTAACAACTGTTGTCCACCCTCCCCCAGAACTATCCTATGGGACCGGAACAATACATCTGCTCTGGGCTTCCTGGACATTGCAAGGGCCCTGGAGAGGTGAGTGGACCAGCACTCTATCCTGATACAGGCCCCAGCCTTCCTGTGCCAGGACGAGAATTAAATGACCCTAGGTACATCCCAGTTCCCAGACCTATAGGATAGGGAAATGATGAACAAGCGGAGGCTGGGGAAGGCTCCCCTCTTTACCTACCCCCCACCTCCAACTCTACTACCATTTCACAGCAACCACACCCTGCGCTTCATGTCCTTCCCTGTGAGTGACATCTCTCAAGCCTACCGCAGTGCCCCTGAGCGCACGGAGGACGTATGGCAGAAGGTGAAGGGCAGTGCTCTAAGCAGTGAAGACAGCAAGGGGCAGAGGCAGCCACATCCTCAGCCCTGATCCTTCCCGTTCCATCATCTCCAGATCCAGTGGTGCCTGGTGAGAAACAACCACTCCCAGACATGCCCCCAGGAGCAAGCCTTCAGGCTGCAGCAGGGCCTGGTGACCAGCAGCGCCGAGCAAGTAAACATTTCCCTCCCAGGAGCATGGGGCATGCAGGGTACCGATGCCATGTGCTGAAGCACACGGATGGGCATCACATGGTGCCCCAAACTGGAATGAGCAAAAAGACACTCTGATTATGGGCCCCCAAATATACACAGGCAAATAGCAGTCAAGGGGTAGCCCCAGCCCAGAGGTATAGAGGACTCCCGGGGCTCAACTAGATATTCAGGAAGGGCATTCCAAGGAGAGAAGCCGTGCAGAGATACCACCACTGTAAGTGCTGGCAACGTGGCCCACAGGGTCTGACCTGAGACCCCTGCCCCTCCTGCCACTGTGCTCTAGATGCTGCAGCGGCTGTGTGGACGAGTGCAGGAGGAGGTACGGGCCCTGAGACTGTGTCCCCTGGAGCCTGTGCAAGACGAGCTGCTCTACGCCCGGGACCTCATCAAGGACGCCAAGAACTCCCGGGCGGTGAGCCCTCCACAGCCCCACCCTCCCCTGTAGTCTGAAAAGCCAAGAAGGTCACCCAGTTCTAGACCGGGAATATCTAAGCACTGCTCCATGAATCTGTTCCTCCTAGCCCGGGGACCTAGTGGGGCTTGATTCTGACCTCTGAAAAGGAACCTCTTCCTTTCCAGCTGTTTCCCAGCCTCTATGAACTGGGTCACGTGCTGGCCAGTGATGGACCTGTGCGGCAGAGACTAGAGTCGGTAGCCAGTGAGGTATCCAAAGCTGTGGACAAAGAGCTTCAGGCAAGTTCTGGGAGAGGAAGAAGATCATTGGTGGGAACCCAATATTGACTAAAGCTGAAGTCAGAGCAACGGGGTCAGAGGGCATGAAGGAAATAGAGTTTAGGCTCCCCCATACTCCCCTGTGTCTGCAACAAGATAGGCTTAGAATTATTTTTTCTGTTAGCTGAAGTCTTGGATCCTGACTTCCAACCCCTTCCTTTCTCAGATTCTGACATTTGGACTGACTCTCCTCTGTCAGTATGGTAGGGTGGAAGGACACTGACCAAGGCAGAAAACCCTGAGTCTCCAAGGATCTGACACTAATGGCTGTGTGACCTTAGCTAGGTCCCTCTGTCTCATCCTGGGGAACCAGATAGAAGGGCTAAAGACTTCCACTGTTCTCCTAGCCCTGATCTTTCCCTACCTGGGACTCTGGCTTTCCTTCTTCCACATTAGGTGATTCTGGAGTCCATGGTCAGCCTAACACAAGAGTTATGCCCTGTGGCCATGCGGGTGGCAGAAGGGCACAACAAGATGCTGAGCAATGTGGCAGAACGTGTCACTGTGCCCCGGAACTTCATCCGAGGAGCGCTGCTGGAGCAGGCGGGACAAGACATTCAGAACAAGCTGGAGTGAGAGGCAGAGGGTGGCAGTGGGATGAGGCTGGATTTGGCCCAGAGCACTTAGGGAGTTTGGAGCTATCAGCAATGAATAATGAATGGATAACCTTCCATTTCAAGGGACAAATCTTTAACCGTTGCAGCCATGCTATTTAGGGTCTGATTGGTGTTTGCCCTTAAAACCTGGGTACTGAGATGGGTACCCAGGCATAAGGGGTCAGGGTGTTCCCGAGATAGGTATATTCTCCCATGACCTACACATATACCAGGAATTACCTCCTAAAAGCAAAACACAGCCTCCTTAGAGGCATAGACAAAGAAAAGTATGCAAGACAGGAGTATAAAGATGCTTCCTTCTTCCTAATTTTCCTCACCCCCTTCGTTTCATTTGGGTATAAGTGCCACCACTCATCTGGGTGTAGGCACCACCACTCACTAAAGCAAGGGAGAAACAACCAGCTAAAGGCTTGTCAGCTCCCAGTTTACCTAGCTCTGTGCCACTGGAGCACCTGACCTGGAGCCTCCTTCAGTTCCTCTTTGTCCGTACACACTTTGGCTGAAATGATCACTCTCTGTGTCCAGCACATATATTTGTAGAGATATGGCTGTACCGGACCCAAGGTGCAGCTAACAGCAGCTATGCTCTCTGTAGGCAGCCTGGCCAGCTGGCCCATTCTCAGGCATCTGGGGAAAGAAGAGGTGGAGGCCCAGGGGTCAGGCATTAAGTAGCTGAACAGCCCCACTTATACCTACAGTGAGGTGAAGCTCTCCGTTGTCACCTACTTGACCAACTCCATAGTGGATGAGATCCTGCAGGAGCTGTACCACTCCCACAAGAGCTTGGTAAACATTCTGAGCCCAGACCGACTCAGGCCTTCCCTCTGCCCTGTGCCATCCTGTCTCCCCAGGCCCCTCTCCTCCAGAACCAGGGGAGTGAGCAGGTTCCTCAGGATCCTGTATTAATGCCTGTCATTCTTCAGGCCCGGCACCTGACCCAGTTAAAGACACTGTCAGATCCACCAGGAGGGGCAAGCCAAGGGCAAGATCCATCTTCTCGAGGCAGAGGCAGGAACCATGACCATGAGGAAACAGATGATGAACTTGGGACCAACATCGTGAGCCTGTCTTCCCACTGCCCTTTCACCTGAGTCCTCTCCTTGAACCTGCACAATGTCGCCCCTCACTTCTCTGACTCCACCTCACTCTGCTCAGCCTCTCCTCCCCCGAGGCCAGACCATACTCTTCCCTCCTTCCAGATCCTCAGTCACCTGAGGCAGGGTGGAGTCTAAAGCAAAGGCTTTAAGGGGAAGGGGTGAGAGAGGCCAGATGAAAGTTTGAGCCACTTTTTGTCTCCATTTCCGCAGGACACGATGGCCATCAAAAAACAGAAACGCTGCCGGAAGATCCGGCCAGTGTCTGCCTTCATCAGTGAGTCTACAGCCCCTATCAAATGCCATGGTTCTCAACCTGTGGGTCGCAACCTGTCTGGGGAGGAGGGTCAAACAACCCTTTAAAGGGGTCACCTAAGGCCATCTGCAAACACAGGTGTTCACGTTACGATTCACAACAGTGACAAAATTACAGTTATGAAGTAGCAATAAAAATAATTTGATGGTTGGGGGTCACAACATGAACTATCTCAAAGGGTCACAGCATTAGGAAGGCTGAGAACCACCGCTCTAAAGCCTCCACATCCTACCTCTCCCCAGGCCTAGTCCCCTATCTTTTCTCTGCCTCTCCATCCTGACTCTCCTGTTCGTCTTGGAACACATTGCATCCACAGGCGGGAGCCCTCAGGACGTGGAAAGCCAGCTGGGGAGCCTGGGCATTCCTCCTGGCTGGTTCTCAGGACTTGGAGGCAGCCAGTCCACAGCAAGTGGCTCCTGGGAAGGTCTATCTGAGCTACCTACTCATGGCTATAAACTAAGACATCAAACACAAGGGAGACCTCGGCCTCCCAGGACCACCCCACCAGGACCTGGTCGGCCCAGTGTAAGTCCCAAAGACCTGACAGAGAACCAGCTTTCATGGCAATGCCAGAGCCAGGGCTCTAAGCTTTAGGACCCAGATTGGCAAGAGCCAGAAAATACTTAATAAGAAATCTATCTTGTGTGTGTTTGGCGGCATGAACCTATAGTCACAGCTACTCAGGGGGCTGAGGCAGGAGGCTCACTTGAGCCCATAAGTTCACAACCAGCCTGGACAACATAGTGAGACATTCCTCCCCATCTGAAAAGGGAGGGGTGATGAGGAGGGAAGGAAGGAAGGAAAAGGGGAAGAGGGATAAATCTACCTTGCCAGGTAGTGGCTGTGACATTTTTATTTTGGTGATGGATAAAGCCGAGAGCCTCTAAGCTTAGGAAATATCTTGTTGAGCTGAAGTCTAAACTTTTCTGGGGCCAAGTCCAAAGGGGAAGGTCCTGGGAAGATCTGAGAGGTGGGACTTCCTGCACCTGACTTTCCTTCCAGCAGGTACCAGTACCAGGGCCTCGGCAGGAGAACGGGATGGCAACCCGCCTCGATGAGGGGCTAGAGGACTTCTTCAGCAGAAGGGTCATGGATGAAAGCTCCAGGTATGAGGCCCACTCCCCACCTTCAGGCTCTGTGAGGGTTCCTTTGTCCTCCAGTTCCCAGGGGAGTCTCTCCAACAACAGGGCCCCTAAGCGGTCTCTCTGGGAAATGTCCCTGATCCTCATCCTGACCCCACCCATCCTCTTGCTCCCAGGTCTCGGAATCTCCTCAGGATGGCTGAAAAATATGGAGCCAGCATTTATTGCTGGCTGAGGTCTGGGGTTAGGGACAGATCGGGGTGACAAGCCCCAGGTGGAGTGCCCTTTTGCAATATGAGACCTGAGTGGTCTCTGTCACTGTTGGCAGATTCCCCTGGGACTGGACATAAGTGATGTCATTTGGGGAAGCTGAAAGAAGGAATTATGGGAGGATCTAGGAAAATAGAGTCACTTTGGGTTCAAGAAGCCACTGATGGTTTATGACAGAGAAAGTAAGGACAGCATTCCCTGCCCGAGTGCCAAGCCACAGTGCGGGAGAGCCTAGATGGGAGAGGGATGGGCATACTTGTTACACTTAGAATGGACCAGCACCAGCTCCACCTTAAGCCCTGCATCTGGCACTTGTCACCAACCCACCCCAACTCTGCCCAGCTACCCCCGGACTCTGAGGACCATGCGGCCTGGCCTCTCGGAACCACCACTGCCTCCACTCCAGAAGAAGAGGCGACGAGGCCTGTTTCACTTCCGCCGGCCCCGGAGCTTCAAGGGGGACAGGGGACCGGGGTCACCTACGACTGGACTCCTCCTCCCTCCGCCCCCACCTCCACCCCCAACTCAGGAGAGCCCTCCCAGTCCAGACCCCCCATGCCTTGGCAATAACTCATCTCCTTGTTGGAGCCCAGAGGAGGAGAGCAGCCTTCTTCCTGGATTCGGAGGGGCCCGGGGGTCTACCTTCAGCAGGAAGATGGTAAGCCAGGCAGAAGTGCCACATTATTCCCTTCTCCTGGCCCACACATGGCCCACTCCCTGATTATAACCCACCCTTCACGGGAGAACATTGGTAATTCAGATTCCCTTTTCTTGAGAATGATTCAGAACATGCTGTATACAAAGGAAGAAGATGTTGGAAGGGCTTCCCCTAGCGTCAAGGCAGGGCTTCCCCCAGAGCTGGGTCTCACCGGGCCATCAGACCTCCCACAGCTCCCCTTCTGCCTAGAAAGCCTCTTGTGCCTTTAACAAGAAACTTTATTCTAGGGTCCAGAGAGGTTGGAGCCAGGGGAAGCAGCCCCAGCCCCTGGGACAATGCAGCAACCCAGGGTACACGGCGTTGCCCTTCCTGGCTTGGGGAGAACCAAAGGCTGGAGCTTTGATGGAAAACGAGAGGTGAGGGGTCCTGGGGTGGCAATGTAGGGTCCTGTGAGTTCCTTCCAACACCCCACTTCCCATATCCCTGTGGTCAGTAGACAAAGCGGATTCTTTCCATGTTGTTCACACTGAATCCAGGGCTCACTTTACCTAGTAGAGTCATGTTTCCCAAACTGTGGGTTGCGACCCCTTTGGAGGTTGGATGACCCTTACACAGGGGTGGTATATCAGATATCCTGCATATCAGATATTTATATTATGATTAATAACAGTAACAAAATTACAACTATGAAGTAGCAACAAGAATAATTTTATGGTTGGGGGTCACCACAACTGTATTAAAGAGTCACAGCTTTAGGAAGGTTGAGAACCACTGTATTAGAGCTCGTAAAACAGAGGAAAGAGTGATAGAAATACTTGCTTTTAGAATCCTGTTTCCCAAACTTCTGTGGCTTGAGTTACAGCCTTTGCGACTGACTTTTACCTTATTCGTGAGCACCTAGTTAAAATTTCATTGCATTTGCATTTAAATCAGCTCACTTTTTCAAATTTAGTCTGGACCTAACCATGATCCTCTTCAAAATCACAGGCCTTTTGTAAGATCCATGTTCTCCTGCAGCACAGAACATTTAGATAGCAGTATGTTCATTGGTGCAAGCCTTCTTATGCCTCCAAGGTGATATGGGTGCTGCGCTTTGGAAACGGAGTACCTAGGAACTAGTAACCTATGACTGACAGGAGCGTCTAGGGCCAAAGCCTCTTTCAGCTGCTGTCTCCATGTGAAGGAGACTTTTCTCACGACCTGACTCAGCTGTCCTTTTAGGGCTCAGGCCCAGACCAGGAGGACAGTACCCAGGCTTGGCAGACACGGCGCTCTTCAGATGATGCAGGTGATGTTGGCTAACCTCGCTCCTTTAGTCCTTCTCCCTTCAATGCCTCCTAATTCTCCCATCCCTTTTCCCCTTCTGCTTCACATCCCCTCCCCCACTCCAGGGCCTGGAGCCTGGAAGCCACCACCACCCCCACAAAGCTCCAAGCCAACCTTCAGCGCTATGCGCCGGGCAGAGGCCACGTGGCACATAGGTATGTAAAGCCCTTTCTTGGCCAACAGTGCTGAAAGTTCAAAGAGCCAAAAACCATGCACCCACACACACACACACACCAACCAGCCCTACACTGGGGAATGTTCAACCAAGGGGAGGTAGTGGGAAGTCAACACTGTGAACATGTTTAAAAATATTTAGAGATCCATCCAAAAAAAGACTAACAACCTAATCCAAATCCAGGCTCTGCAGAGCACAGGTAGCATCAGCGGGGTTAAGCGAATATGAGGAAAGCTTCGTGGATGCTTCTGAAGAATTCTCTAAGACAGGTGGCTCCCCTGGCCACTGTCAACAGGGATGTCCTCTATAAATGAGGCCTCGCTGGGAGAGAGGGCAGGCCCAGCTACCAGCAAGTGTCGGCTGTGTCAGGCCCCTTCGAACTCTACCACCCTGCTTCCCAGCCTGCCCTCAGAGTTCTCAGGGACGTGCCCCAAAGTAGAAGCAGCGGCTCTGCTGGGAGGTCAGAGTCTTGAGTATTAGTGCCACTCAACCACCTGTGACCTCAAGCTGCCACTTACTTTCTAACTTCATGATCAGGAGCTAGGGAAGGGAATTACTCTGAGTGTCACATTTTCCCTTCTGGGTCCAGAGGACCTGAATTCAGCCTAAGAAGGCACTAAAGGAAAGCTAGGTGGCCCAGCATCAGCTCAGGTTCCTAAAGGTCTGGGACACAGCTCCTGGCAATATCAACACAGACCAAATCCCCCTGGAGACCCAGCACCCTCCTCCATCCCTACTCCTAGGCTAGGGCATTGGGCCAAAGATAAAGGATAAGCAAGCAGGCAAGTCCGGTTTGAGGGGTCGACAACAATCCCTGTTGTCGCATCCTATTCCTTTCTGTTCTTTCCCCTCCTTCTCCTGTAGTGCTGGCATAAGGCTTGGCAGTACCCATATGCCTATTCCATCCTCTGCCCACTGTTGGAGGCAGCTTTACTCATTTTCCCTCTCTGGCACAGACTAGATGAAGCATTCAAAGCCAGGCCTCATCCTTCCTTTAGTAAACCATGGCAGCCAGGTCCTGTGTTGCGTACTCAGAGACAAACAGCATCTGGCAGGTGTTTCCCTTCTGGGCTCATGTGGCTTAAAGTCCCAGACGAGCAGAAGAGAGCATCTTACCTCCGTCAGACTTGAGGACAGTGCTGTAAGTGCCAGGCTGCAGCCTTGGCAGGTCCCTGGGTCACTGCAGCCCTGAGTAGGCAGCTATGCCTGTGGAACCAGGAGTTCTTTTATCCTGACTCTGCTTCAGTGGGAAAAGGACTGAGCCCTGCTGGCCCTGAGCAACCCTGAGACATGGGAGAATAAAAGAAGAGACAGAAAGCAGAGATGCTGGAGCAAATGAATTTAGATAGGGCAAGTCCTAGCCTGGCAGGGCATCGTGGAGAAAGTAACAGGATGGCACTGGACAAATGCCTTTTCCGGAGCTTCTTCCGTCTTCCCTTTCCCAGCTGAAGAGAGTGCTCCCAGCCCCAGCTGCCAGAGCCCTAGCCCAGCTTCCCAGGATGGAGAGGAAGAAAAGGAGGGAGCCTCATTCCCAGAGAGGGCAGTCCCCGCTAGGAATGCCAAGGTGAAGGATGGAAGATGGGTGGGGAGGGCATTTTGAAGGGGTTAAGATACTAAAAGACCTGGGAATGTCAGGGTGAAAGCCAATGGTAGGTGAGGAGGCTCCTTTGAAGGAATCAGAGACTAACTGACCCAACATCTTTACTCTGTTAGCTACAGGACACCCCCATAGGTCCACGTCCCCCTAAGCCAGTGGCTGTGCCCAGGGGCCGCAGGGCTCCCCAGGTGCCAGGAGGCAGAGAGGAACCTGAGACTGGCAGTGCTGCCCCAGGAGTCAGCAAGCCCCGGCTGAGACTGGGCTCACAACAAGACCAAGAGGAACCGGAAGTACAAGGTCTGCCACCCTACCTGATGGGGGCTTGGGAGAACCCTGGGGTTTTAGGCCCCACATCAGATCCCCTTCCAAGGCATGGGACAGGAATAAGCGACAACCAGGAGTCAAAGCCCAGATGAGTACCCAACTGGTGAGGCCCCTTGTGTGCCAGGCTTGCTATGACTCCTTTCAGGACCTTCAGATCTGGGGCGCCGAACAGCCCCCCTGAAACCCAAGAGAACAAGGCGAGCACAGTCCTGTGACAAACTGGAACCTGATCGAAGACGGCCACCTGACCCAACAGGTGCCTGTGGTGAGACAACAGGTTCCCTTCCTACTGGCCTGTCAGACGTGGTATCCCTTCAATCCCCAGCATTGGGTGGCTGGCTCTCTTTGCCCAGGAAACAGGGTTCCCTGGATTTATCCCCAGCAGGAACCAGTGAACCAGGAACAGATTGACAGCCGCCGAATGCCCTCCCCAGCCTTCCTCGACATGTGCCTCAGAAGGACTCAGGCCCCTCCGCCCCTGCTCCCTCAGCCCTTGCCAGCCCTTGTCCTACAGGGCAACACACTGAGTAGGCCTAGGGGAGCAGGAGTAGGGACTGGAAGGGAGGGAGCAACCTGAAGCAGGGAGGCCCTCACACTGCCTTGCCTCACCTCTGTAGAGAGCTTTGGGCAGAGGCTGTCTCTTCCCCTGGGGGAGGGTAGATCTCTGCCCCTCTATGCCCAGGGGCTCTCTGCCACTTGTATAGAATAATAATAAAAAAGAATCACTGTCTGTTTCTATTCTCTGCTGTCCACCCTATAACAATGCCCCCACTCAGCCTCTTCGCACAAGCCCCCAGGGTTGGCCTCAGCTGAGGGCAGTAAAAAAAACAGCTCACGTGTGTGGGGCTGGGGCTCCCAGAGGAGAGGAGGAAATAGCAGCCCTGATGACGGAGAGTGGCAAGTGGCGGGTTCTGTGCAAAGCGAGCCTATAAAAGGGGCTGCTGTGACAGAAAGCAACGTAGTGTCTTTCTGGCTTTGGGGATCGTGATGGGATTAGAAGACCCCAGTCAGTGTACCAGGGAAGACTGGGAAGCTTGTGTGCATGTGTGTGTACATGTGTGCACCTGTGTTCACACATATGTTCACTAACATATTAAATGCTGTATTATCCTATGGGTAGCCTTTTTAATATTTTATTGTATTTATTTATTTGTGTATATGTTTATGAGCACACTTGTGTCACAGATTTCATGTGGAGGTCAGAAGACAACTGGTGGGAATCAGTTCTCTCCTTCTACTGTGTGTGTCCCCAGGATCAAACTCAGGTCCTCAGGCTTAGTGGCAATAGCCTTTTCCTGCTGAGCCATCCACAGTCCTCCTTTACATACTTTTTTTTTACATGTATCAATGTCTTGCATGTATGTATGTATGTATACATGCAGGCATGCATGCATGCCTGGCACCTGTGGAGGCTAAAAGAGGGTATCAGATCCCCCTGAAACTGAGGCTATGTATGGTATAGGTCACAATAGGGGTGCTGGAAATCCAACCCAGGATTCCTACAAGAGCAACAAGTGCTCTAAACCACTGAGCCACCACTCCAGCCCCTATAGATATTACTTTTTTAAATTCTTTATTTTTATTTTATGTGTATGGGCTTGTGCCTCTGTGTGTCTGTGCACCATGTTTATGCAGTGCCCACAGAGGCAAAAAGAGGACTTTGGAGTCCCTAGGACTGAAGTTACAAGTGGTTGTGAATTGCTGTGTAGGTTCTGGGAATTGAACCTGGGTCCTTTGGAAGAGCAACCAGTGTTCTTTAACTACTGAACCTTCTCTCCATCCCCACCTGTGGATACTCTTAATAATCAAAAATCTCAACAATAGAGTAGCTTATAGTGAACAGGTCCCTATGACATGAAAAGAAAATATAATGCTTTAACGATTTCTGGTGTATCCTGACAAACATGATTTTGAAACTCAGAACTCCCTCCGTGGCTCTCCCTCCAACACCTTCTGGATGCCTTCCCCCACTCACCCAGATTGAACTTCCTTCCTTCATTATGCCTCCTTTTTGCCCGGAGCGTAATTTTGTGTGTCATATGCTTAACTGCATCTCATACCATCTTAGCATCTCTGTGTAGCTCCCTCTGTCTCATATCCATCTGCCTGCTCGGGAACAGGAGCTACGTCTTAACTACCTGACCAGCCTCGGTGCCTGGCACAATCTCTAGCACTCAGGAGGTAGTTCATAAATGGTTTCTACCTTAATAAATGAGCAGCTTAAGGGACAGAGATTGAAGGTGTCCCTGTGAACGCGGTTGAGTACACCTCCAAGCACCACACCCAAATGTCTCCCCACACGGCTAATAGCAGTCCAGAAACTGCTCACTTCCCCTGACCTCACGGAGAATGACTACTTCTGTTTCCTTATGCTTTGTACCTGGCCCAGCCCCTCCCATAAGGATGTGACCATAAGGGTTGAGTCTGGGGGGCGGATCATTGGGTACATTGTGGCCCTAGGAACATGTCTTGGAAGTTAGTCTTTCAGTAAATGCACTAAGTGTGCAACCCTGCCCTCCAGGATTGAAAGAATGAAGCCTGTACAATGCAATCATGTGCACATTCTGTGTTTCCCTAAGAAAGGGTAACTCAGGAACTGGATGTCTTTTCCCTGAGGTTCAATGTGGTGCATGTGGCTTTTAAGGAGCATGCAGATATCAACATTCTGTTGTATCCAGGTTAGTGAGAGTAGGTGTCTGTGTGTATGTCACAAGTACAGCCAGTGTTCTTTTATGTGTAGCTACAAATATCCTTAACAAGTATGATACTGTGAACGTGCTATGAGAGAGTGCTTCCCACTGCGCATCGCTGGGGCTAGAACTGTCATGGTGTCACTGTGAGTTTATGTGCTGGCGCCTGTGCGTGTCAAGATATGTGTGAGCCTGTGAGTCGTGGGTGCATGTGTCGCCATCCTTCCTCTGTGTGGATGTGTGTGCATGTCCCCCTGCGATGTGTGTGTCTCTGTGATGCTGGGTGTGGGTGTGATGTGAAGGAGATGTGTGTCACTGTGTCTGTGGGGGTCCTGCCTTGGGTCTGCCCCCAGCCCGCCCTCCTTCCCTAGTTCTGTGGCTCCCTCCCAGGCAGTGTCCCTGCCCCTCCCCTCTTCTCCCTCCCAATCAGTCTGTGCAGGGGGGGAGCTGGTACTGCGGCCCCCCTCCTCCCCATCCAGGCCCCATAAATAGCAGCAGAGCCGGAGCCGGAGCTGGCGCCAGCGGCTGGAGCAGCAAGGAAGTCAGGGGCAGGGCCGGAGAGCTGGAGAGAAGAGACCCCAACTAAGAGCCCAGGTGAGCCCACCCTTCCTCCCTAATCCAGGCTGAGTCCTCCCTTCCCCGGCTCAGTCTCCACAACAACATTGCCTGCAGCTGTCAGAGAAGTCACCGGCCAGCCCTACCTGATCCCCTCTCCACCACATGCCCCTGCCTACCTTATGGCAGCCACATTAACTGAGAGACTTGTGGCTGGAAGGCAGAAAGCACCCCAAGCCCAGACCCTCCCTCCGGTATCTAGAAAGATATATCATCGGGAAGCTGGTATCCAGCCAGGGAATGGTCCCTGTTCTGACAGAGATACAAGACTGTCACACCCTCCTGGAGATGGAAACAGGACAGAGGGGGACAGACAGAGGGTGGGGCACTCAGGCACACCAGTGGACACTCACTCAGGAAGCATGGCATGGATCAGAGAACTTCACCCTGAGATCTGGACAGGCACAGATAGATGGGATGACCAGCCATGAACTCGGGTCAGCATACCCCCGTTTGCTGCTGACTGAGGCTTGGTGACTCTGCTGGGGGAGGGTGGTGCGCATGCATCCCACGGGAAGCATGGTGGGGGCCATGGCGCCCCCAAAACCCTGTCGCTAAGAGACAGTGCCTGTGTTGCCAAGAAGTGTGAGAACAAGGGAGGTGGAGAAGACTGCAGGCTTGTCAAGCGCCTGGGGAGCTCACAACGGAGCCCCAGTCCTGACTCTTACTCCCCAAGCCCACCACCCTCCTTTCCCATCAGCCAACCATACAGTGAGTTGGAGGGGGGGGCGCTAAGACTGCGGGTACAGTTTGGCACAAACACCTTCCACTGCCAATCTGCTTCCTGTCCACGGCAGACTTCTTCCCTAAGGTCCATCCTCTTCAGACCTCCAGGGGCCTCCCCACCCCCTTGCCCCACTTTAGTTCCCTAGTGCCAAGACTGAGTGCTGCACTGGCTCATCCACCAGTCGGGAAACAGCAGGAGGTGCTGAGACAGCAGGAAGCATAAATCAATCGATGGCCTAGGAGCCAAGACTGCCAGGAACCCACTTCTATCTCAGCCCTCCAGTCTGTTCCAGCCCCATCCACGACACCTAGGCTGGCAGAGTGACAGAAGCACAGGGCTCTGGACTCCTGATGTTTGCTGCTCAGAGCTTCGGGGAAGTCAAACAGAGCGCAGGGGAAGTGGGCTGCCCTTAGGACCCCAGGACCTCAGGAAGAAGAGCAACGGATAGGTCCAGGACCCCCAAGAGACAAACTCCTCCTCTCTTTGTCCAGGCTGTCTGTTCTATCCACACGGTCATGTCAGACCCTGAGATGGGATGGGTGCCTGAGCCCCCAGCCATGACCCTGGGGGCTTCTCGGGTGGAGCTGCGGGTGTCCTGCCATGGCCTCCTGGATCGAGACACCCTCACCAAGCCGCATCCCTGTGTGCTGCTCAAGCTCTACTCTGATGAGCAGTGGGTAGAGGTGAGGACAGCTTGCTGGGGCTCCCTTTAGCTAACCGTGTTAAGCCCAAGAAAGAGGGAGGATGAGTGGGCAATGGGAGCCTCATGGGGGATGTGAGGATTCCAAAGGACCTTCTCTAGCCTTGTGGAGAACCTTGAATGTAAGTACGCCATCATTATAAACCCAAACGTTTTAGTCAGAGACTTACAGAGCCCCCAAAGGGCTGAGGTCTAGTAGTCCAGCAGTACCCCAAATTCAGAAGTCAGCTAAGAAAGAAAGGAGCTGGTTGACAGGGACCAAAGGACCAGGGCAAGTCCATGTGGCTAGAGAAGTACAGGGCAGGCACAAGTGGCCTTGGTCCCTAGAGGGTCCTGTCCCTCCTGCTACAGGTGGAGCGGACAGAGGTGCTTCGCTCCTGTTCAAGCCCCGTCTTCTCCCGAGTGCTGGCCGTTGAATACTTTTTTGAAGAGAAGCAGCCTTTGCAGTTCCATGTGTTCGATGCGGAGGATGGAGCCACCAGCCCCAGCAGCGACACCTTCCTTGGCTCTACAGAGTGCACCTTGGGCCAGGTCTGCACGCCAGTTCAGTCCCTACCTCACCAACAGCCTCTGGAAGCCACACTAAGAGAAAAGAACTCTGGAGCTAGTTCTGAGCCATGGGATGTGCACTCTTGGACAAGATTCTTTAACCTACTTCTCCCATCTGATGGGGGAGGGCAGGTTATTCTCATAGTGCTCCTTTTGTTATTGTTACTGTTGTTGTTGTTGTTGTTGTATTTGGTGCTGGGGATTGAACCCATGGCTAAACAGGAAAACTACCACTAAACTACACTCTCCCCTCCCAGCACCTCTCTTTAGGCTACTGTAAAAACTGAATCTACCCTAGTCCAATCAAAGGGTCAACACTGTGGACACTCTGTGGGCATTTCTTTCTGGCCCGCACATCCTTGTCCAGGGCAGATGCCTGCCTCACAGCCAGATTCCCCCTCCACCTCTGTCTTTAGATTGTGTCACAAACCAAGGTCACTAAACCATTACTGCTGAAGAATGGGAAGACTGCCGGCAAGTCTACAATCACGGTAGGCAAAGCCACTGTGCTCACCACTGGGCCAAGGTCAATGTCCCCATATAGACATCCGTTGTGACACTGTGCTTACAGCCACCTTCATTTATGGGAGGCATATATGGCAGGCCTTCTGGTGGGGAGAAAATCCTTAACGCTGTGTCCCCTTTTACAGATTGTAGCTGAGGAGGTATCAGGTACCAACGACTATGTGCAACTCACCTTCAGAGCCCACAAGCTGGACAACAAGGTTGGAACCCCAGAGTGCAGGCATCCATGCCCCATCAGAAAGTCGCAGGCATCCCACTAGACAGATTCCAGGGTCCCAGGCCAATTCTCTTCTCAGTGTTACTCCCTCCCCACCCTCCTCACAGACTCATGAACTCTTTCCCCTGCATCTCCAGGATCTGTTCAGCAAGTCTGACCCTTTCATGGAGATCTATAAGACCAATGGAGACCAGAGTGACCAGCTGGTCTGGAGGACTGAGGTGGGTGCACAGGGTTATGGGATGGAGGTGGGCAGATTTTGGTAAAGAAACTTATACTGGAAGTGACAAGGTCCCTCCTGCCTCTCCAAGGTGGTAAAAAACAACCTGAACCCCAGCTGGGAGCCATTCCGCCTGTCCTTGCACTCTCTGTGCAGTTGCGACATCCATCGGCCTCTCAAGGTAAAGCCCCCTGTCCGAGACCTTCCCCAGGATACTGCAAACCTCCTCCCTCTTCCTCCTGTGATAAGCACGCAGTGTATCTCTGCCAGATAAATAACAGCTCACAGCTCAGAGTTCAGATTCCTACAGAGGTGCCTTTATCTGAGGCCAAACTCCCTGCCAGAGATTGAGCTAAAGAATGACGTTTAGCAGGTGGCTTCTGGGTAGGTTAAGGACTTCTGTTTGGGCCTAGACACTGTGAGGCCCCTGCTACCTTAAGTCAGACACCTTTGGGGCCACTACAGAGCATCCCTAAACCTGGCCCCACTTCTTCCCTCTCTCCCTTCAGTTCCTGGTGTATGACTATGACTCCAGTGGGAAGCATGACTTCATCGGCGAGTTCACCAGCACATTCCAGGAAATGCAGGAAGGAACAGCAAACCCTGGGCAGGAGGTGCCAAAGACCCCATGGGAAAATCCTGAAGGGGGTTGGTTGCTGAACACATCACTGTAGGTGACTGAAAACAGAGAGGGTGGAAGAAAATGCCCAGACTTGGCAGAAGGACAGGGTTATGAGTGTCTTGCCTTGGAAGCATCAGCAGGAAAGGGCCAGAAGGTCTACTTGATGGACTTCTGACTTGCGGTGTGGGATGGGTCTAGATGCAGTGGGATTGTATCAACCCCAAATATCGGGACAAGAAGAAGAACTACAAGAGCTCAGGGATGGTTGTTCTGGCTCAGTGCACAGTAAGTCATAGTTCACAACTCAAGCACCCACTGTCCCTGCCCGACCACAACCTCAGACCCATGCCCTTCCTTCCTTCTTAATTTTAAAAAACTTTACATTTATTTATTGGGAGTGTGTTTGTGTGGACACATCAGTGCCATTGAGCCATATGGAGGGCAAAGGACAACTTTTGGGAGTCAGCCCCTCCTTCCACCATGTTTGTCCTGGGGATCAAACCCAGGTCTTCAGGCTTGGCAACAAGTACCTTTACCTACCGAGCCATCTCTCCAACCATTTATTTTTTGCATTTATTTATTTATTTGTTGTGTGTCTGTCTGTCTGTCTATCCTTCCCTTGCTTTAAAGACTTGCTCTGAGAACTGGGAACCTTTGTTCCATCCCCATCCTCAGCTGCAACCTTTAAAACACTGGTCCCCCACCCCCACCCCACTTTCCCCATGAAGCCTTGCCAAAGCTTCCACCTGAAAGGACCTCCTCACCTACCTTATTACCCCCGCCCCTCTGCCAGGTGGAAAAAGTGCATACTTTCCTGGATTACATCATGGGTGGCTGCCAGATCAGCTTCACGGTAAAGCCCCCACCCTGGGAGGCAGAGGGATGGCATAAGAAAGAGGGAGGGCCTAAATCCATGCAAACTGAAGGAAGCCAGAGTCTCACTGCCCTCAATAATTGGGCATCGGGTGTACCTTGCATCCAACACCCCACTCAGCTATGAGGCTGCCCATGGGCTCCCCTAGATTCACCCTGGTTCTTTAACACATTCTAACGCTGGCCTAGCCTGTCTGTTGGTTCTCACGGATGCAGCATGACCCTTCCCCACCTTCTCCCAGGTGGCCATTGACTTCACTGCCTCCAATGGGGACCCAAGGAGCAGCCAATCCCTGCACTGCCTCAGCCCCAGACAGCCCAATCACTACCTGCAGGCCCTGCGCACAGTGGGGGGCATCTGCCAGGACTATGACAGGTATAGGGAGGGGGCAGGGTGTGGGACAGGAAGGGAGGCCTTGCCCAGGACCTTCACAGCTTTCTTCTCTCTCCAGTGATAAGCGGTTCCCCGCTTTTGGCTTTGGAGCTCGAATTCCCCCAAACTTTGAGGTAGGCTGGGTGCAAGAGACAGGAAGGTGGCAGGGAGACAGAAAGGAGATGCTCCTTCACTGTCTTGCCTCACTCTTACAGGTGTCCCATGATTTTGCCATCAACTTTGACCCAGAAAATCCTGAATGTGAAGGTAAGCTGGGGAAGTTACATCAGCCTGCACCACTACAGATGCTTGTGACCTCCTCAGGACCAAAGACTCTACTCCTGCACACTCAGCTCCCTGACCCATCCCTTCCTCCCATCCAAAGCCTGTCTTCATTTGGGAAGAGCGCTATGACCCAGCATCATGCCCACTTACCTCTCCCGGCCTCAAGGACCATCTGACTCTCTCTCTCTGCTTAGTGAGGAGCTGGAAGCCCCTGCTGACTCTGCTTTACCTCTTTTCTTTGCCTACAGAGATCTCAGGGGTTATAGCCTCCTACCGCCGTTGCTTGCCCCAGATCCAGCTCTATGGTCCTACCAACGTGGCCCCCATCATCAACCGTGTGGCTGAGCCAGCCCAGCGGGAGCAGAGCACTGGCCAAGCCACGGTGAGGAAGCAAAACAGATAAGCAGGTTCTGCCCTGCATGTTCAGGGCCTGCGTTTGGAAAGAGTATCAGTGCCCTTTCATACAGAATCAACCCCTGTTTCCCTTCTGCTCGCCCTCAGAAGTACTCGGTACTGCTGGTACTCACTGACGGTGTGGTGAGTGACATGGCTGAGACCCGAGCGGCCATTGTGCGAGCCTCCCGCCTGCCCATGTCCATCATTATTGTGGGTGTGGGCAACGCTGACTTCTCTGACATGAGGCTACTGGATGGAGATGATGGTCCCCTGCGTTGCCCAAAAGGGGTACCTGCAGCCCGTGACATCGTCCAGTTCGTGCCCTTCAGGGACTTCAAGGATGTGAGTATTCAGTACTCTTTTCCAGTGAAAGGGGCTTCTCAGCAATTCATGCCCCCCAAATCTGTCTGTCTTTCTTTTTTACTTTTCTTTCTTTCTTTTTTTTTTTTTTTTTGTTTGTTTTGGTTTTGGTTTTGTTGTTTTTCAAGACAGGGTTTCTCTGTGTAACAGCCTTAGCTGTCCTGGAGCTCATTCTGTAGATCAGGCTGGCCTCGACTAGAACTCACAGGGGTCTGCCTGCCTCTGCCTCCCAAATGATGGGATTAATGGCATGTGCCACCACCACCTGGCCCAAACCTGTCTTTCTTATCTTCTTGATGTCCTTTGAAGATCACTAGCATCCAGCATGCCACTCTGAAGCCCCACCAGTTGCTCATTTGACCCAGCTGCTCCCACTCTCCGGCCCCTAACCAGTCTCCTTCCCTCCGCAGGCTGCTCCCTCTGCCCTGGCTAAGTGTGTCCTGGCAGAGGTACCACGGCAGGTGGTAGAGTACTATGCCAGCCAAGGGATCAGTCCAGGAGCTCCCAGACCCTCCACACCGGCTGTGAGCCCCAGTCCCAGCCCGTGACTGCCCCTCCACAAGCCAACACCCCCTCAGTCCTTCAGTGAGTTCTGGGGGATCAAAAGGGAGGATGCAAAATGGGTCCGGAGTGGCGCTTCTGAGTGACCCATCTTGGCTGCTGTGGCTGGTGGGATGCTTTTGACTATCCTACACCTCTCAGGTGCCTGTGCCGACCCTTGTGACTCCAGTGACCAGTGTCTCTGCCTCTTGGACCAGTGGTGCCCTGTGAGTCCTGGAAGTGAGTGGTGGGCCCTGCTGCCGTCTCTTCAAGCCCCATACCCCTCAACTCTGTGGACCCTCAATAACTTCCTTCAGTGATTGTGGCTTTATGGGTGTTAATAAAGGGATCTACCCCAGTATTCCAGGCTCAGATGTCCGTTAGAGAGTCCATCACTCCCACATATACCATAGAAAATGGGGCCCAATCTCCTTCCAAATCTGAGCCAGAGCTCCCCAAGCATGCTGTTGTCTCTGCAACCCCCAACTGTGTGCCAGTGGGAACTAAGAAGCCCCTACTCTCACCTCCCAAGCCCGGGGGGTCTAAGCACCATGGGCGTTAATTGCAGGAGATGGGGGAGGGTAATGAGGGGCTGTCAAGAAGGCAGGCTGATGCTTTCTTAGATCTGTCTCCAGAGAGGCCCCGCTGAGTATCCCAGGGGCTGAGCCCCAGCCCCCACACAGCTGCAGGGCAGGCCTGGAGGGATGGTGGAGCAGTGAGGGGGTGCAGCAGGTCTGCTCATGAGTGAGGAGCACAGAGAGGACACTGAGGCCTGCAAGGCCTGGTTTTCCGTGCTCGTGCACCACACATTGAGGAAGTCCAGTTGGGTACTCTTACTGCTAACTGGCAAGTGCAGTCAGTATTGTTCTTTCACACGTCACACTTGGCTCCTTTCAATGTGTGTTGTGATGGCAAGCCAGAGCGCTATTTCTCCATTTATCTGAGGAAGCGAGTAAGGCTTGATTTCTGACCTCTTCAAGATCAGAAAAGAGCCAGAACTGGAGCTGCCTAGCCACAACACCCACACGTTTCATCACTGCCATATCTCAGCTAACATGGGGTCTAGACATGCCACCTTGAGACCTCGTATATGCATGCTGGTGGCCTGGTTTGTGGGCATAAATGTCTGAGGACAGTGTCTCTGCCCTTGTGTGCCATGCAAATAAGGAGGGGATGCAAGAGAGCCAATGGGCCTGGATTGAAGCTCCAAAGGACAGAAGAGGACACAAATGAAGTTCAGAGTAAGGGAAAGGTAGGAGATGTGCCACGTGCCTGTAACCCTAGCACTCAGAAAGTGAAAGTACGGCCAGGGGTGGTGGCACACACCTTTAATCCCAGCACCCAGCACACCAGGTGAGGCAGGCAAGTCTTGGTTGGTCTACAAAGTGGGTTCCAGGCCAGCTAGAGCTTCACAGTGGGACCCTGTCTCAAAAAAGAAAGGAAGAAAGAAAGAAAGAAAGAAAGAAAGAGAAAAAGTAAAAAGGATTCTGAGTTTGAGGCCAGCCTGGGCTACGTAGTAAAAAAGAGAAAAGGAACACAGTGTAAAGGAAGAAGAATTGAGATCCTAGGTGAGCTCCCTCTGCCCCAGCCTCTCCCTGCAACAATGGATGTTGAAGAGGAAGATGCTGAGAGTTCTCATAGAGAGGAACCCAAGCTAAAGAGGAAGGCTGCTGGCCAAAGGGCAGGCAAGGGAAAGGAATGAGCAGGGGTCTGCAGGCAAGGGCTGCTCTTTCAGTCTCCTGCATAGACGAAGGATGAGCTAGGCTAGCGGAGGGGACAGTACAAACAAGAAATGTGATGGGAAGAGAAGAGACAGCTGGTCAGGGGGTGGGTAGTGGGGGTAGAAAGGAAGAAGGACATATGGGAGCCACTTCCCCCACACAGGACTGCTCCTCCCATTTATTATGCCCCTTAGAGGACAGATGACAGTGGCTGATGAGGTGGACACTCCCAGCTCAAAGCCTCTGCTCTGCCCAAAGGCCCTCCCCATATGTTGCTGAACTGGAGGGCTGGGTTGCCATGGCAACTGTGAGACCTGGAGGACAGCCACAGACAGGCCTAGCTAGGGCCACTGCTGCTCCAGGACTTTGGTTGCGGTGGCGGTTCGTGGTGGGCGGGGCTCCATCTGGACCACTCCCCACCCCCTCCAATCCACTGTCATCGGCACTCTAGAACTGAGAGGAGTACACTGCTTAGCTCCGTGGAGGGTCTCTCTCTGCACAAATGAGACAAGCAATCTACCACTGAGATACAACAGACTCCCCCAGACCCCCCACCTCACTCCTCTGTCTCCCTCTCACAGCAGACACACAGGCCAGTGGCTGAAGCGGTGATGGAGAATTGACTCTTTTTAAGTTGCAAGAACTTTTAACCAACAACGTTAGTTTTCCTGGACTTCAGGTTTAATTCACAAAAACCACCCTCTCTCAGCTCCTGGTTATCCTGTGAGGTCGCACTTCAGCTCTGAGCGGCAAGAGGGAGCAGGGGCACCCTCTGCAGTTTGAAGGCCGAGGCAGCCTAGAGGGAGCCACAGAGAGCCAGTGCAAATGAGAATTTCCAGAGAAGCCACGCTGAGTATCTACAGCCTGAGCTACAGCCTGGAGGCGGAACAGGATGTCCTTTTGGTACCGTTATCTTAGAGCCTCTTGGGGAGACCATTTAGACTTGCTCACTGTGGAAGATGCCAAAACTAAAACAGTGTCAGAAGTCATCCAATCCAAATGAAAGTTAGATGAAGTAACTGAATTCCGATGGCAATTGCTTTGCTTAAGGTAAAAGACACATAGCCTGTGACACAGTTGAGACCAGTGCCCAGGTCTCCAGGCTCCCATCCAGGGTGTTTACTCTGCTGCTTTGGATTCTAAAGGTCACTGGCTTGTGCAGGAAAAATCATCTTGAGTTGATCTACTACTCTGTTTGAAGAAACTGAAATCTTGAAAATTCAGTAGTCTTCAAAAGGGGAGTACTGAACATCAGTTAAAATGCAGCTTCACTGTTAATTACAGCATCAATACATTACAGGTTGAAAACCTTGAATTAAAAGCTAGACTGAAGGAAGGCGTTGCACCCCTCCCTCTCCTCCTATTGAGCACACCACCCACCCATCCTCCACACCTTCACCCTCAGTACACTAGCCCCTGGAGAATTCAGTGCCCTAATCATGAAAAGTCATGGCCTGCAAAAGGGAAGGGGTCTCATCTCCAGGAAAGGGCGAGCACCTAAGCTCAGGCATGCCACGAGGGTCAGTAGTTTGGGAACATTTGAATGACACACAGGACCTTGGGTAGCGATTTGGTGAGTGGTATACTCTGTATAGTGCCACCTACCCAGACACCTCCAAACCGCCACACCCCCTGCCCTAGAGGCTCAGAGGAAGAGGTGAGCGTGGTCGTCGGACCCAGGGCCGCTGGAGGTCAGCCGGTCACAGCGGGCCTTGTAGAGGTCGCGCTCGCGAGCTAGTCGGGCCACCTCGGCCCTCAGTGCGTCCAGCTGGGCGGCCAAGCGGGCACGCTCGGCCTCCAGCCCGCGCCGCTGCTGCAGCCGCTTGGAGCGACAGGCCTGCGCGTAGCCGCGGTTCTTGAGCGTGCGGCGCCTCTGCTTCAGCCGCAGAGCCTCGTCGCGCCCGCAGCCCCGCAGCTGCCGGTTCAGCTCGCGCACAGACATCGAGACCAGCGCCGCATCCGAAAATCTCTCGGGCAGCTGCGGAGGAAGAGTGCAGGGACCAGATCGGTGCAGGCCCCACCCGGCGTAGAGTCCCCACGCCAGTCAGGGAATCCTTGAGAGTCCAGGGAGCATGCACTTTCACCTACTGCATGCTCACTCTTCCTACAGACCCCACCCCAAGTTCCGACACGTCCGGGACTCCAAGGTTGCACGCGCGCGCGCGCGCGCGCGCACACACACACACACACACACACGCACGCACGCACCGCCTTGTGGCCCCTCCAAGTGTCGCAGTGTGAGCTCCGCCCCCCGCACTCTGGCGAGCCAATCGCTCCTCTGGTCGTACCCTTCAACTGTCCGCGGTGTCCTGGGGGGACCGGTGCCCAAACAGACTCTACCCTTGCCACAGACGACACGTTTCCCTGTCCTGAACTGCACAGCCCGGTGACCCTCAAGATTTGGATTACATCCTAATGCCCTCAACACCCCCATCTGTGTCTATAATTAATAGGATGAGTCCCAATCCTTTCTGAGAAGGTTAGGCGCTGGCGGGGGGTGGGGGGGAGGACGGAGCCATGAAAAAGCTAACTTCAACCACAGCCTTTACTCAGCTAGATTCCACACATCATTTATCTATTTGCTTCTACATAATCGCTCATCCCCCACCACGCTCTTAAACTCTAATCCCTTCTCCCTTTGGGGCCCCTTCTAATCTTTTGTTTTGTTTTGTTTTTTGACCGGGTCTCACTGTGTAGTGAAGCTGACCTGGAACACACTTATTGGACCAAGCTAGCTTCTAACTCACAGAAATCTGCCCGAGTCTGCCTCCGGAGTACTGGGATTAGACGCGTGAACCACAACTGTTGGCTTCTTCCTTATCTTCTCTCTGTACCCCATAATTCAACTATTCCCTTCCATTTTGAAAAATCGATGTCGTTTTCTCAAGGACCTTCCTCTGTCTCTTTCCAGTCCACAAGCCTCTCCAGGAATTCTCCCTCTCTTGATTGTCTCCTTCCCTACTTTTTCTTCCCCTCAGACCAACCTATTGGTCACTTACCTGGGCATGCTGGGCTCCTGTCTCTCCTGGACTCCCTGAATAGTAGCCATGGGGCCCTTCTACAGGGGCTGGGCCCTGGTTCTGAAGCAGCTCCACAGCCTCATCAGGACTCAACCCCAGCACCTCATCAGCCCCCAGCTGCTGCTGCAGAGTGGCCAACCAATACAGCTCCTCCAGGCCTGGCCTGGGGCCCTCACTGCTGCCCACCATGCCTGGCTCACTGAAGGTGGGTGAAGGAGGCACCGAGCTGTAAGGTGTGGAGCCCAGTGAGGCTGTGGGGAGTCCAGGTCGGCCCTCTGGGGGTTCCCGCTTTATTTCAAACTTCATCAAGTCAAAGTCATTAACATATTCCATAGCCAGGGGACTCGGGGGAAGGGCCATTCTGGGAGTGAGCTGAAAGAGGTGTTCCTGCAAGAAAAAGGAAAGGTCGGAACCGTTTGAGGGGTGTCTGCCATCCCTCTCTTTATACCTCCTTCCCCCCAGACCCAAGTGCCCTGAAACTAGAGCACTGGGACTCCAGAGTAGTAATGCAGCCAGCCCATCTTCCCTGCACAGCGGCTTCTAGCTGGCTCCTGTCAGGCAACAAGAAACTGGAGGCCTGAAGGACAAAATGGACAGATAGCACAGCCTCTCACCGCTTTGGTGCCTCTGGCATCCATGAGCAACAACAGCAGCATGGTGGTGCTCAGGTGCTCCGTGGCAGCACCCCAGTGCTGGGCCACGCTGAGGTGCTCTGTCGTCTCCAGAGGCACAATTCCATTTACAGTCAATTAAAATGTGGGCTTAATTAACGTGTGTGTGTGTGCGCGCTATGTGTGTGTATGTGTAAATGTATGTGGCTGTGTGTGTGTGTGTGTGTGTGTGTGTGTGTGTGTGTGTGTGTGTGTGTGTTTTAGGACAGTGGGAAGATACTAGGCTGTGAATTTTAGGGCATAAGAACATCTCTCAAAGCCTTCAGGGCAGTGTTACTTTACACATCTGTTCTATGGGTCTATTTACACATCTGTTCTATGGGTCAACAAACAAACCTCCTCTTCTCTAAAAGGATTTCTATGGGGAAAAGGTTCTAGAAAGATCTGGACCAAGTGGCCACTCTCTCTCCTCAAGGCCAGTCTCTCCAAAGGGAACCCATGAGAGCAGATCTTCTTTGACTCAGAACCCGCTATGTTAATGTGAGTTCGAGCAGATTGCCTTTGCTTTCTGGTCCTGTGGGCAATTAGACTTTGAAAACTTCCCTGAAGACTGTTCTGTGGAACACTAATTTTGAGAAATACCCTAGAAGAGGTTTACACACAGGTAATTTTAGGGAAGGCTACCTCTTAGCCCCATCTCTTGCAGATTCACAAGCACAAAAGTATATTAACCCAAGAAGTCCTTGAGCAACAGAGTGTGCCAAATTTCCAACACTAAGGAACTCTCACGGGTCCGCCTCTGGCTAGTTTACCTCACTAGTTTACACATCCCAGCGTGGGCATCCCAGCTCTAGCTCAGCTCCCAATTCCCTAGGCCCAGAAGTGCAGTGCTCAGAGTCTTATCCCCCAGGCCTGGACTCTAGCTGCCTCTTGACTCCCTCTTTTCTTCAGCCACATCCCAGATTCCACACTGAGCAGAGAGGTGGACGAGGAGACAAAGCTTCTCTTCCTTTCCAGGGGAGAGCTGTCCTCTGCAGAACCACTCGACCATGAGAGAACAGGGGTGCTAGAAGGAGCTAGCCTTTGGCAAAAAGAAGATGGCGCAGCACTGATTGGGGTGCCCAGAGAGACAGGAGACACTAAACACTAAGCAGGGAAAGTTACTTATCTTTCTGAGATGGCAGCAGCCAGAGCAGGAATGGGACAGGGCCCAGAAGAGTGAGAACATAAGATACGACAGAGAGCAGACTGCAGGGGTCAGAGGAGGGGCTACGGGGCAGGCCCAGCATCAGATCACCAGACATACTCACTTTAGGAAGGGTGGAGATGACGTAGTCGCTGTCAGAATCAGAAAGGCACCTCTTTGCCAAAGACTAGAGACTCCATAGAGCAGGGTCTGGCGCCCCTGTCTTCAGAACAAGGGGGCTATGGTTACAGAGCCCAAAGGGCACTCTTAAAGAGCTAGTTCTTTGAGATCATCTGTAGCCTTGGAGCCTCAGCCAATGAGATAAAGGGCTTATTTGCATATCTCATTGGCCTGGGGCAGGGATGCTGAGGACAATGAAGGACAGGTACCACCAGTTCTTAAAAAAGGAAAAGGGGCATCTGCCCCCAAGAAAGCTTCTTATTGGTGGCCGCACTAACATGTGCCTACCACCCTGCATATGACATAACCCTCAGGTCAGTCAGCCTAGGGCTGGTCAGAGTCCAGACAAACTCGGTCTTTTAGGACTCCGCACCTCCTGTCTACGTCTGTGGGACGTCCACACCATCCCCGCCCATTCTGGCTTGTTGGGTCCTGCTTCCTCTCTTCAAGCATCCTCTCATTCCTGCCCCCGCCCACCTTCACCCTGGACAACCTTACACCTCTTAGAGACACTGTATTAGAAAGGTAAGCAACTTTCTCCACGAAGAATCCTGCTCTTAACAACCAGACCCTAAGACGAGCTTGAGAGAAGAGACAGAAAAAACGGGGCCAGATTCCTTGTCTTATCTCAGGTCACCAAAAAAGGGCTGAAATCTATCTAATCACGACATGTTCATCAGGTATGCTTCTGTAACTAACGACCCTCAGGAGCCTTCTTCTTCCTCTCACCTTTTCCCTGTGTGGGTCTCAGTCCCCCCTCTCCTCCTTGCTTGCTCATTATGATTCCCAGACGGCTGGGATATGACCTACATTTTCAGTCTAATCTCCTAACACCTCTTAGGGCTATCATCCCCCAGTAGGAGCTGGAGCAGGGATACTAAGACTTAGCCAAGGAGATGTTTAAACCTGCCTGAAGCTGTTTAAATAGGGTCTGTACTAGAATAAACTCCAGATATTAAAGGGTATTCCCCCACCTTCTGAGGACACCCAGAAAGTTAGTTAACAGATCTTCTTTCCCAATGCAGAGTAAGGTCTTGGCTCTGTCAGTCCCAAGAGTCCTCAGTTATAACAATTAACCTAGTCCCAGTCTTTGCGTTGCCGAAGAGCTAGGAGACACAGATTACTTAAGACTATGGCTCCCAAAATGTGGTCCTCAGATCAGCAATAACAGCATCTCTTGGGGACTTGAAGAAACCAATTCTCTGGCTTTACCTCAAACTCACAGAATCAGAAACTCTGTGGTAGGATATAGACATTGGTGATTTAATAAGCCCTTCCAGCGATTCTGACACACACTAACGTTTAAGAACCAACAGTCTACAGATGCCTACATTCAACCCCCACCCCCGTGTGTGTGTGTGTGTGTGTGTGTGTGTATGTGCGTGCGTGTATCCACACTACATCAGTTTTCCATCGCTGCTTGGATATAAATACCCCCCAAAGGCCCCGTGTTGAAGGGTTGTTTCCCAGAGAAGGGCACCACTAAGAAGCATTCAGATGAGAGCGTTAAACTTCTCAATGAGTTTATCAGTTGAGGAATTCGCACGGAATCAGCTGTCAGGAGGTGGGGCCTAGCTGAAAGAAATATGCCTGTAACTGGTATATCTTTTCCTTAGTTCACTAGTGTATCTTCTCCCTCCCTCCCTCCCTCCCTCCTTCTTTCTCCACCCCCCCCACCCATTGGCTTCACCGATATTCTCCATCATGATGTTAGATTTTGGATCAAAGCAATAGTAACCATCCACTGAAACTGAAACCATTGACCCACAGAAATCTCTCTCCTCCTTTGATTTTTCTTACACTTGTCACAAGGACAACAACAACAAAACACAATTGTTCCAATAAATACCTGAAGTAATCAACTTTAATTGGAAAGAGGTTTGTGCTGGGCGGTGGAGGTGCACACGTTGGTCCCAGTACTCTGGAGGAGGCAGAGGCAGACAGATCTGTGAGTTCAAGGTCAGCCTGATCTACAGAGTGAGTTCCAGGACAGCCAAGACTATTACACAAAGGGGGCGGGGGGAAGAGGATTGTTTTGCTGCCATAGAGATTCCAATCTGTGAGCACTTGGCCCCATTGTTTATTGCCTAGAGTGAGTGTGGCAGGGACACACCTTAAAGCTACTCAAGCAAAAGAGGAAGGGGATAGGGCCCTGTTTTCCTCACAGATATACCCCATGACCAGAAGACTTCCCATGAGGCTCCGCCTCTTGAAATTTTTACCACCGTCCAATAGTGACAAGTTTTGAACTCATGTGCCTTTGGAGGACTTTTGGTTTTTTTGTTCGTTTGTTTGTTTTTAGAGATTGAGTTTCTCTGTGTTAACAGCCCTGACTGTCCTGGAACTTGCTTTGTAGACCAGGCTGGCCTTGAACTCATAGAGATCCACCTGCCTCTGCTTCCCTAGCGTAGGGTATAAAGACATGTGCCACCATGTGTCACCAGGCCCAGCCTTGGAGGACATTTGAAATCCAAGTTTTCTCTACATAGACCAGAGACCTAGTCATATGTCATGACTTCCCCCATGCTTGGGTCTCTATTATGTGTAGAGTCTGTTGTCACTATGCAAGTAGAATTGTCACTCTTGACCTGTTGCTTGTTTTCTCAGAAAAAAAAAACCCAGAAGTTTAAAGCCAAGAACCAGCCACAAAATGGAAATAGGGATGATGAAAGCAAGGAAGCCCACGTACATGCCCATGGAATGTGGCTGTGCCGTGGACAGCCAAGAAAGAGAGCCTAGAATTTCCCTAAAGGAAAAAGGATTGGCAGCATTGAGTGCAGCCCCTTTTCATGCCTGCTCTGAGCTAGCCAGACACCTGCTCCCACCAGGCAGCTGTCAGCTCTCTCCTGATCCTCTTGTTTACAGGAGGACTCAGAGAAGACCTGGGAAGGCTAAGCTGCTGAGGGGCGAAGGGAGTCAGGCCAAACAAGCTCAGGCAAGCTGAGCCCCTCCAGCTTCAGACCAGGTACCCCTCCCTGGGCAAAGGTGTTGGGATGTGATGGCCAGGCTCAGAGAAGCACTGTGCTCACTAGTGGAGACCTGGGAGGCAGAGAACAGCCCAAGCATACCAGGGAAGACTTGGAGGATAGGAAGTAGATAATGACCCTAAAAGACTCCTGAACATGTGAGGAAAGAGGACCAGGGATGAAAAAGACGGAGTTCTCTGTGCTCAGTGGCAGAGTGCATTCAATCTCCAACACTTATTTTAAAAAAAATGGAGGCAAGTTAGGTTACACATGCCTGTAAACACAGAACTGGGGGAACCCAGACAGGAGCCTCGTGAGTTCAACTTGAACTGCAGTAGGAGAGGGAGGAGAAGAGAAAGAAGAAAGAAAGAAAGAAAGAAAGAAAGAAAGAAAGAAAGAAAGAAAGAAAGGAAGGAAGGAAGGAAGGAAGGAAGGAAGAAAGAAAGAAAGAAAGAAAGAAAGAAAGAAAGAAAGAAAGAAAGAAAGATGGGAAAAAAGAGAAGGACAGAAGGGAGGGAAGGACAGGGGAGGGAAGGAGGGAGGGAGGGAGGGAAGGATAACACAGAGACAACATTCTAGGATGTCACTCACCCCAGCCTCCTCTGCTCTGCATATTAATATTAGAATCCTGAAAGACCAGTTCTCACTCCTAATTTTAACTTTGACTTTGCTATGTAGCCCAGGCTTACTCAAGGTCACATCCCTCTGCATCACCTTCTGGAGCGCTGGCAGTACATGTATGCACACTGCCACTCCTGAGGTCACCTCTAGTTCTCTTCTCTTCTCCTCCTCCTAATGAGCCCAAAGATCCCCCAGTATACTCCATATATAGTTGACAAGCATTTACTAGACACCAGTTATTGTGCTAGGCATAAAGGATGCTCAGTGACTGAGGCTACTGCTGGCCTTCCCTTCACGGAGCCCAAAGACTGGTGAAACTGAAATCACATCACTAACTTTATCCAGTGGTTCTCAGCCTTCCTGATGCCACGACCCCTCACTGCAGTTCCTCATGTAGTGGTGACTCCCAGCCATAAAATTACCTTCGCTGTTACCTCATAACTATAATTTTGCTACTGTTATGAATTGTAGTGTAAATATCTGTGTTTTCCAGGGGTATTAGGTGACCCATGTGAAAGGGTTATTTGACCCCCAAAGAAGTCACAGCTCACAGGTTGAGAACGACTGCTTTAGTCCCAGGCAGGAGCGACGTTTGACCTGTATTCTCTGGTTTGGAAGCTCCATGCTGGTGTTTCTAAGACTAAACCTACCCCATGGTGTAAAACATCCAATCTTTCTCTGGTTCCTCAGAATCACACTCCAGGTATCCAGAAATTTCCTGTCCAAAGAGTTCATTCCTGGTTCTAGACTCACATCGGCCTTTTTCCTGGGCTTACCCTTCCATGGCTGGACCTCACTGATACGCATGTCCAGAGATGGATATTTGTATGAACGTAGTCCCTTACAGACCGAAATGGCATCTGAAGTGGGAAGAGAGGTGGTCCTCCTCTGAGAGCCGCCTTTCTCCACATCACCGCCCTCCGGACAGAGCCCTGAGGACTCCATGTAAACACCAAATTTGAACAAATCTTTCTAGACTACTATGAAGTATGTTTGTGTAAGTGCAGAAAAATTTAAAACATGTTTTATTTAATACTTATTACCTTAAATTATTTATACTTCTTTTAATGGAAGTACTAAGGATTGAAAATTGAATTGAAGACCTTTGTGCATGACAGGGAAGCACTCTACCCATGAATTCGTTTTGGGGTGGAATGGGCAGTCTCACTAAGCTGCCTGGACTGGCCTTAAACTTTGGATTCTTTTGTTTGACCCCCCGCACCAAGTAGCTGGGATTAAAGGCTCATATCACCTCACACAGATGTGTCGTACATTTTACATATTTAAACACAAAGCTTGCAGGCTACTATTTGTACTCTTGTCCCAGGCACAGAGATGATTCTACATTAAATAAAAAAAATATATATTACAGACAGGCTGGAGAGATGGCTCAGCAATTAAGAGCACTGGCTACTCTTCCAAAGGACCCAGGTTGGATTTTCAGAACCCACATGACTGTTCACAATCACCTGCAACTCCCATTGCAGGGGTTTAACACCCTCTTCTGGCCTCTGAGGGAACTACACACAAACATGCTCTCAAAAAAGATTTTTTAAAAAAACATTCTCTTCCCACCCACAATCCATATCCATTCGTTTATTTCCAATCAAGGGTGCATTCCTGTCATATACAAGTTCTGGCCTTAGAAGTTAGAAGACCATCTTTGTCATACAAAACATCTATGCTCACTTGAAAACTTCCAAAAATTTAACTGTTTACAGTCTTAGAACTTATTTTTAAAATGTGGTTGCTAGTGGAGAGGCATCTCCGGGGACTCTGGCAACTCTTCACCTAAATGTTCCTTACTTTTCAGCGCCCTGCTGCCCAAGCCCCGAGTGCAGGCCTAGCATCATCTTGTCCCAGTGGAAATGTATTGTGCAGAGCCATAAACTTCCCCTTTTGTTAGTATCAGCTAGGCCAGTAGGATGGACAACATCTCATTTGGCCCCTCAGATGCTGGCAGCTTTGTGAGCTGCCTCTTTACTGTTGCTGGAATTGGTCTGCTTTTAACTCAATTCGGATCTGTGGAATCCTTCCTGCCTCCCAGAAAATAAAAACGAATGGGTTTTTTTTTTTTTGACATTGTTTCTAGAATTTAAAGTAGAAAATGATGACACAATCCAAAATTTTCTTATTTCAGAACATGACAATAGATTGCTTTAACATAGACTCAAGATCAAAATATCTTGCCCTCTAAGTTTAGATTGACTGTTGACTCCAGGGGTTTTGATCAATACCAGTAAAGCCTTTTCCACTAGGCATGCTCAGAACTTTGGTGTGTGCATTTGTGCATGAGCACGTGTGCTCCTGTGAGGGTGTGTGCATGCAGATGCCCATCAGCATCAGTTCCTGCCTGAGACAGAATTACATTCCTGGTTCTGTGTGAGGAGAAGGGTGTATAAAACAACACAAAATAGCCCTTATTTTATTTTAATTAAGACTAATGTTAATTGTTCTCAGAACTGGACTTTTTTTTTCCTCAAAATTTAAGATTTTTTTCTTCTGGATTTAATGAAGTATTGCTAGCAGAAGCCAGTTTTGCATGGTGAGAGATGTCAGACTTTTGAAAGGTGTTGTAGGCTGATTTAAAACCAAACCCTGAACCCTTTTAAAGAACAATAAAACATTTTACATGAAAAAAAATGTGGTTGCTAAGAAAGTCAAACACCACTCAGTATCTGAAAATGATTTGGCTCTGTATGTTCATTAACTTCATTCAAGACTCATTCCATTTAGCTATGGAAAAATTTTTTGTTCATTCATGAAAATATGTACCAATAAAATACAGTTGTTTATCTGCTTAAACAAGCAAAATTTCTCTCTCTCTCTCTCTCTCTCTCTCTCTCTCTCACACACACACACACACACACATTTTTTATTTTGAAACAGACAAATATCTGACTATATTACCTGGGGTTACCTGGGGCTTCTGTACTTAAACCATCCTCATGCCTCGGCCTCCAAAGCAGCTATGACTACAGGTGCAAACTAATACTTTTAATTGAGATGAGTGGTCTAAAGAAGGGCAGGATGCTATGAGACTTTATTTCATAAAGATGTGATATTTATTTGTTCATTCATTTGCTAATTTGGAGAAAGAAAGAGAGCGGAGGTAGAAGAGCAAATTGCAGGCACCAGCTCTCTCGTATTCTGTAGGTCCCAGCCGCTAAACCAAGGTGATGAGTCTTAGCAGCCAAAGCCTAGCTTGGTGAGCCATCTCTCTGGCGCCATGAAGATGTACTCTAATAGGAGCTGTGACAGGAACCTTCCTGGAATAAGCATCCCAACACCAATATAGAAGAGTAGCTGTCACTGGTGGACCAAAGCTCTTGAAAGTCTTCGATACCAGATCTAGTTTGCATTCTCATTTTCTATTCTAAAACCACGAGGTGGGGTAGTCAAACAAGCAAGATTTTGCAGAAGCGTACATGGCATTCAGCAGATGGCTACAGGCAACGGCCCGTGCTTTCAGCTGTTCCTCCAGGTCATTCTGTTCCGGGTAGCAAGTGAAGTCATGCACTAGGCAGTCCAAACAGTGCTTTAAGCAAATCACTAAATGAATCAATAAATCAGTGCCTAAGAATTGACCTTCTCTACTTTAGTCTACTTCCAAGTAAGGGACAGGCTGCCTAAGGAAGATACATTAAACTAAGATTGGTCAAATAATCAAACCTGAAAACATGAAGAGGGTGGAGATTCCAGGCTGCAGGGAGGACATATGTAAAGCTCAGAGGTTGGAAGGAGGTAGACGGATCGCAAAACTGAAGACTGACTAGCCAGAGGGAAGTAAAGAAGGGGAGTGAAATGGCGACAGGTAGGAAGGAACAAGGTAGAGCAGGGCAGGCCACTTCAAGGATAAGGTGTAGGCTTTCTTTAAAGGCAATGAGAAGCTGCTGCAGGTTTGTCAGTGGTGACATGGCTAGGGTCACACTTGTCCATGAAAAGATCTACTCAGCACTTTTGTTTGTGCAGGGGAGCAAAGCGGACTCAGAGGTGGGGCTGGAGCACAGACATGTCTGAGCAGAGTTTGCAGATACTAAAAGCTGGTGCCGGCACCAAAGTCTAGTGGTGTGTGGAGAGGCAGCTTCCGGTTGTGGACACTAATCCAGGACCATCCTGCCTTCTCCTTCACACTATGTCTGACTGCAAGGAGCTCTGTGTATAAACAGGTAGCCTTCGACTCTACCTGTCCCCACTTGGATACAAGTGGCTTATTGGGACAGACTTTCAGGGGGAGTGAGAGAAGGGGCTAGAGAGAGGGGAAAATGAATTATGTTGCCCTTGTAATCAGTGTGATCCATAGGTGCTGAGGAGCTGCAACGGTCCTGTAAAGTTATCTTGGATTGAGGCAAGGAGGTAAGCTTCTGGTTTTTTTTGTTGTTGTTGTTGTTTTGTTTTTTTGTTTTTTGTTTTGTTTTGTTTTGTTTTTTGGTTTTTCGAGATAGGGTTTCTCTGTAGCTTTTGGAGCCTGTCCTGGAACTCGCTCTGTAGACCAGGCTGGCCTCGAACTCACAGAGATCCGCCTGCCTCTGCCTCCCGAGTGCTGGGATTAAAGGCGTGCACCACCACCGCCCGGCATGCTTCTGTATTCTTACAAGGACCAGTCATTAGACACACTGCCCCAGGAAGGGGCATTGCATTTGCCAGCACAGTCCCCTTTGGTCTCAGAGCATGCTTAAGTATGTACAGCAGGTCCCATTATGTACAGCTCCCCTTCACCACAGTGCTTAAGAGGGCACAGCAGGACATTTTTAGCCCGTTTCACCTGCCCTATTTTTAACTACCTGTGGCCAAACATGATCCAAAAATATTAAGTTAGTTTTGGGGATTGTTTGTGCAATTGTCTTTGAAGCAGGGTCCCACTCTGTACCCCAGGCTGGCCTCCAATTTATAGTAATCTCTCCACCGTGGTTCTTGAGTACCAGGATTGCATGTGTGAACCATGCTCAGAAAATGCATAACTTTTATAATGTATCGTTCACCTTTGAATATGAAGTGTCCCCCTGGGCCCGTGTATTGACTGATAGGCTTTGAGGAATGATTGGATTCTGAAGGTTCTGATCTAAACGGCAGATTGGTTTCTTTGACAGATTCATAATCTGATAGCATTATTGGAAGGTTGTGAAAAGTGGGAGATGGAACCTCGTTGGAAGAAGTATGTCACTAGGGCTCTGTCCTCAGAGATCTATCTTGACCTGATAGTGCCTGTTTTCTTGCTCTCTGCTTCCTATGAAGTGAGCAGCCTTCCTTTCCTGTGCTCCCGTCACCATGGCGACCTCTCTCTAAGGACCCAGAGACAACAGAGTTGGCCATGATGGACGAAAACCTCTGAGCTAATGAACTACCCCACCCCCACCACCTTGTTTACTTCAGCTCTTTTACAGCAATAGGAAAAGTAGTTGATAAGAATGCCATTCTCGGGCTGGAGAGATGGCTCAGTGGTTAAGAGCACTGGCTGCTCTTCCAGAGGTCTTGAGTTCAATTCCCAGCAACCACATGGTGGCTCACAACCATCTGTAATGAGATCTGGCACCCTCCTCTGGTGTGTGGGCATACACGGAGGCAGAATGATGTATACATAATAAATAAATCTAAAATAAAAAAAAAGAATCCCAAACAGACATTTATTTAAAAAAAAAAAAAAAGAATGCCATTCTTGGTGCCGTGATAAAATATCAGACCTTCTATTATTACTAAAGTATTGGTAGTACCATCACCCACCCTACAGTCTCCTTTTCATGCTGGGCCCAACAATAAACCCTACAAGTGAGTCTCCATTGATGTAGCCAGACTTGTAGGTCACAGAACGCATCGGAAAAGGAGGGTGGACCCAGGAGGTCCTAAATTACACAGCATAATCATTTTATAAAACCCCGCAGCAGTTTCCCTCTAGCCATGGAGAAAGAAAAAAAAATCAGACATTCTTGCCCTGTTCCACCCAGGAAATGAACCATCCCTGCTGTACAGCACCTTCCAGTGAAAAGTCAGTTGGAGTTGTCATAGTTAGCAGATAGGCTGTGCTGGTATCATATTGCTTGTGTTCATTCAAGCATTATTTTACTTACTAATTGCCACGAAGTTCAAGAGTCATGGTGATGGCAAACGATTTTCCTTCGGACATATCATCAGATCAATGGTAGAGCCTAACCCTATGTCACATTTTGTCTCATCAGGTAGGCATTGGATCATCTCATATCATAGAAAGAATGGTAAAATGAGGCTCTGAAAAAGACTATAAGGCCAGGCATGGTGGCACACGCCTTTAATCCCAGCACCAGGAAGGCAGAGGCAGACAGATCTATGTAAACTTGAGGCCAGCCTTGTCTACATAGTGAGTTCCAGGCTAGCCAGTGGTGCCTAGCAAGACCCTGACTCAAGAAAAAAGAAAGACTGTATATATTCACAACTTCCATCATAATATGTTGTCTTAATTAGTCTCTTATTATTCTATTTGTTTGTTTGTTGCTTGAGACAGGGTCTCTCTACATAGTCCTGGCTGTCCTGGAACTCACTATGTAGATCAGCCTGACCTAGAACATGCAGATACCAGCCTGCCTCTGCCTCCCAAGTGCTAGAATTAAGGCACACATCACTATGCCTGGCTCGCGCTCATTATTTTTTAATCTGTTTATCTCAGTGGGCGTATGTAGTGTATATATGTACATGTTCATGTGTGTACTGGTACATACCCACATATGTGCACATGTGGAGGCCAGAGGTCAATATTAGATGTTTTACTCTATTGTTTGTTTTATAGACCAGGTCTCTCACTGAACCTGGAACTCACAAGTTCAGCTCGACTGACTGTACAACAAACTCTAGAGAGCCTCTGTTTTTGTCTCTCCAGCAGTCAGATCAGAGTCATGAACCACATAGCCCAGCACTTTGTTTTAACTTGTGTGTGTATGTGTGTGCGTGTGTGTGTGTGTGCATTCGTGTGTGTGAATGTACCCACATGTGCACATGTGGAGTCCAGAGGTCAGCATAGGCGTCTTCCTCTATTGCTCTCCACCTTATTTTTTGAGAAAGGGTCTCTCACTGTACCTGGAGTTCATAAATTAGCAAGACTGACTGACCTGAGATCTTCTCCTCCCTGCCTCTCAGTACTGGGATTGAAGATGTCTACCACCAAACCCAGCTTTTTACCTGGGCCCTGGGGATCCAAATATGTTTGCTTGGAACTTTACCATAATCTCAGTCCCTTATTACTTTATTATCAATCCCTGACTGTGAGTATTTATAGATCAAACATTATCATAGAAATGTATGTGTAAGAAATATGAAGACGCCATATGAAACTTGAGTATTAGTCTGTTGTTTTTCTCCTCCCCCCCTTGTTTAGTTTTTCAAGACAGGTTTTCTCTGTGTAGTCCTGGCTGTCCTGGAACTCATTCTGTAGACCAGGCTGGCTTCGAACTCACAGAGATCCACCTGCCTCTTCGTCCAGAGTGCTGGAGTTAGAGATATGTGCCACCATGCCCAGAGCTACTGTTGTTTTTTCAAGTATCTAACTTGGATTTGGGGTTAGTATCTCTCTCATATAAATTGGAACCGTTCTCAACACTAGCCAATCTGTGAGACATCCAAGGGATAAATCAAGATTGTCCCTAAGAAAGAGAAAAAAAAAAAACAAAAAACAACAACAAAACACAGAACAGGGCAAGGCTAGTCACACCCTGCCCCCTGGTGGTACTGTTTGAACAAAAGGCCATCTAGTGGAGCAGGCCGGGATTGGGGAGTGGCTGATGAAGAGTGGAGCAAGCAACAGTAATGCAAGAAAATCCTACAGCATGCCCTTGCTTTGTCTCCCTGAAACTGGTAAGGAAATGGTGGGAAAGAATTGAAGAAATGCAGGACTTGCTAGGCATGGTGCTACATGCTTTTAATCCCAGCACTCAGGAGGCAAAGCTAACCTGTTCTACACAACAAACCCAGACCAACCAGGGCCATGTAGTGGAAACTGTCCCAAAAATAAAAACAACAAAGAGTGAGGGATCATCCATTCTTTCACTCAATCATCATTCTCCAGGGACTTTTGTGAGAGGACAGTGGGAGGGGACAGATAAAATCGAGACTTGGCTTATTTAGATTTTTCTCTCTACAAAGCAGAGAAAGGGCAGGCAAGAAGGGAGGTGAGGGTGATAACTAGAGATAGCCAGGGGCCAGATTAGGACTTTGAAGCCTATGCCTAGTCTAAGAGTCTTAGGAGTCTTCTTTTTCCCTCATTTGATTTTTATTAATTCATGAATTTTATGTGTGTTGGTACTCTGTTGCTTGTACATCCTCTCACCAGAAGAAGGCATCAGACACTTGTGAGCTGCCATGTAGGTGCTGGGAATTGAACTCAGGACCTTCGGAAAAGCAGTGAGTGCCCTTAGCCACTGAGCCATCTCTCCAACCCCCCACCATTTGATTTTTGAGATAGTGTCTAGCTGACCATAAACCGAGGAAATACTATATTATAGGATTGCATTGATGAAGAAAGCCTTAGTAATTAGAGTCGGAAAGACCTAGAGCCAAGTTCCATCTCTCCTGCCAACCAGATATGCGACCTTGAGCAACTGACTTAATCTTCAGTGTCTACATCTGCAAGACAAAATTATTGTGGGCTGAATGAGACTTGCACACAGAGCACAGAACCAAGCACCCACACCGTCGATGTCAATCCTTTGTCTTAACTCTCCAAAGTGATGCTATACACACAAAAGACACACGGGCTGTTGAAAAGCGGGACATCAGGAAGTGCCTTGAAAGCTATCATCTGTGAGTTTGAGACCAGCCTGGTCTACAGAGCTAGTTCCAGGACAGGCTCCAAAGCCACAGAGAAACCCTGTCTCAAAAAAACCAAAAAAAAAAAAAAAGAAAGAAAGAAAAAAAGAAAAAGAAAAGAAAGCTATCACATAAAGCCAGGTGAAAGGTAAACCCTACACTAAAGTGTGGACCAGTCAGATTTAAGAGCGAATTGGGTAGAACAATTCTGGTTCTGGTGTCTAATTAGCTATGGAAAATTAGGAAAAAAAATGCTGTAGCCTGATTCCGGAGCTCTCTGGAGCAACCTGCTAGATGATGGTACCATTCGCTGAGACAGGGACCCATGGGACCTGGAGGGATTGTGAACAAGATGATGACCTTCAGAAAGTCAGCTGAGCTGATGCCACTGTGAACACAGTCAAGGATTAAATTGGTGGTGGCAAAGTGAATATAAACAGGGTTTTGATGCAGGGACTATGGGGTGGAGCACAGGGGTAGGAGTGATAGAAGTTTACGTACCTGAAATTAAGGCAAACTTGAGTCTGAATGGGAATCACTGGGGACCAGCTACCGACCACCATTAGAGGCCAGCTCTCCTTGTGCTACTACACTTCAGCACAAAACTCTGAAGAGTCAAAAATTCAAGATTATTTTTGTGGAAAGTGGCAAAATCCACTTAAAATTAGCTTAAGTAAAAGAATAAATATATTCACTCTTGTCACAAGAATATAGACTTTCTGCTCCACAGAGTTCCAGAAACAGCCCCATCTCCTTGAAGGGCCAGCCTAATATCTGAGACATGATAGCAAAGGTTAGAAAGAATGAATTTGACTGTAATGAGTGCTGAGTCAACAAAGCTGCCTTCAACTCTAGCAGAGGGGATATTGTTGACATCGGTGACCCCTTCATTTACCTCAGCTATGAGGTCTACGTGTCCTAGTATGATTATACCCGTGGTACAGTACAGGACGCGAATGGGAAATTTGTCTTCAGTCTTCAGGAAGTTAGATCCTGCCATCATTCAATGGGTTGATGCTGGTGCTAAGAACGTCATAGAGCCTTCACTAATGTCTTCACTATGATGAAGAAGAGTGTGGCCCACTTGGAGGATGGAGCCACAATGGCTCCCTGTTTGGGATGGGTGTGAACCATGAGAGGTACAACAACTCAAGCTTGTCAGCAACGCCTCCTGTACCACACACTGCCCAGCAGCAGCCCCCAGCCCCAAGCCAAGGTCATCCATGCAAACAGTTCAGCATCATCAAGGGACTTATGACCACAGTTCATGCTACCCCTGTAACCCAGAAGTCCTTGGTTGCCCCCCACCCCCAGGAAACTGTGGTGTAATGACCATGAGGTTACCCAAAGCATCATTCCCACATTTCTGGTGCTTCTAAAGCTATGGGCAAAGATCACCCCAGGGCTAAACAGGAAGATCATCAACATGCCCTCTGTGTTCCTACTCCCCCTGTGCATCCTGGATCTGAAGAGCTGCCTGGAGAAAACTGCCATTTTGGAGACACCAAGAAGACGGTGGCACACACCTTTAATCCCAGCACTTGGGAGGCAGAAGCAGGTGAATCTCTGTGCATTCAAGGCCAGCTTAGTCTACATAGTGAGTTCCAGGATAGCTGGGGGCTGTATAGAGAGATCCTGTCTCAAAAATACATACATACATACATACATACATACATACATACATACATACATACATACACTAGAAGGTGTATGTATGAAGCAGACATTGGAGGGCCCTAAACGGCATCCTAGGCTTATCTGAGGACCAGGCTGTTTCCTGAGACTTTAACAAGAACATCCATTCTACCTCTGATAGTGGGACCAGCATTGTCCTCAACAACCACTTTGTCAAGCTCATGTCCAGGTATGACAAAGAATTTGGCTACAGCAACAGAGTGGTGGACTTCATGGTCCACATGGCTTCCAAGGAGTAAGAAATCCTGGACCACCTGCCCCAGCAAGAACAGGATAAGAAGAGAGAAAGCCTCAGCTGTTAAAGAGACCCTGGCCCAACTCAGTCCCCTAAACACTGGGCATCTTCCCTCACGGTTTCCATCCCAGACCCCCAGGAGAAGGTGGGGGCTTAAGAAGCCTTGAGGAGGCCTGGAGAGATGGCTCAGCAGCTAAGAGCACTCACTGCTCTTCCAAAGGATCTGGGTTCAATTCCCAGCACCCACATGGCAGCTAACAACTATCTATAACTCAAGTTCCAGGGAATCTGGCATCCTCACATAGACATACATGCAGGCAAACTCAAATATACATAATAAATAAATAATGAATCTTAAAAAGAAGAAGAGAAGAAGAAGAAGGAGGAGGAGGAGGAGGAGGAGGAGGAGAAGCCGCCACCTTTAGACTATCTCAATAAAGTCCACTGTGGGGGTTTGGGGAAATCTATTGATCTTTATCTCTGGTCCCTGATTCTGTCTCAGGGAGCCTCATACTTTGCAATACCAAGCTGACATCCAACAAAGACCAGTTTATATTCTCCCAACTCAGCAATCCAGCTGAAAATGAGTTTATTTCCAAACTCTACAGAAAAGGTCTCAGACAGAGATCTCATTTCCCCATCTCTGAGCATCCAGATTGCTGTGGTCATAGTGTGGGCCGTACAAATTGACCCTAAGAGAAGCAAAGGCAGAGACCCACGTGGCCTTTTGGTTCACCAAAAGTGAGTCAAAGTGCTGCTACCAGAAAGAGGACTCTGAGCAGATGTTCACCACAGATGTGTTGAGTTTGAAGCGCTACAGCATTTGGATTGTAGATACCCAGTGTCCTCACGTTGGAACAAGTTGAGAAATTACCCAAGGACTTCACTATAGTGGCAAGATGAGGGCAGATATGTCCCTTAGGATTAGAGGCAAGGCAAGGGGGTGAGGGGTGAGTGGTTAGAGAACCCAGTAAATGTCCCTGGTCCTGAAAGAGCCCACCAATTTCATGGTGTTAGAGAAAACTCCTTTGATAAGAAGCAAGACAAGAACAACAGTTGTTTGCTTTCGTTTTTATTTGCGGACTAAAGAGAACTTAGAATTGGGACCTAGGAAAAGAAACGCCTAAAGCTAGGAGTGCCCTGAAAAGGCAAAGCCGGTCCCTGAGATTTTAGACATCTGGTTATTCGAGGCTCCCACTTCTGGTCTCATTCCTCATCCTTAGTTTGTCTGACATTCGGTGTCTCTTGGTTGCTATCTCTAAGGAGCAACAGCCTTCAAAGTTACATCAGTAGCCCTGCAGCGCGGCGGGTCGTGGGGCGGAGCGTCGGAGTGGGCGGGACCCAAGGTGAACTCAAGCCTCCAATGGGGAGAGTAGGCTTGAGGGTATGGTGACTGTGAGGCGGAGGCTTCACAGAGCTGATGCCTGGAGCCCCGGCCAGAGAGCCAGCCCACAGTCGAGAAAACCAGCTAGGTTCCGCCCCGTGCCTGCCCGCCTCCTTTTTAAGCGCCTCCCGCCCAACCTCAGCTCCCTCTGGCTTTGCCACGCTCCTTCCTACCCCGCCTTCCTTGTGTCCCCCGACTGCTCTGGTTCCTGTGGCCACCCCGCAGCGCCAGCCCAGGTGCCATGGCTGCTATGTACCTCCCCAGCCTGCGGTGAGTGACCCACAGCCCTGGGCCCACTCCGTGCTCCACTAGCGGAGCTACCTCCGCTTGTTTCCCATCCTAGGAAGAGACTGGCAGGGCGGCTGTTTACTAATCTGGGTCTCACGGTGGTGCCCCAGCCCCCATCCTCAGCCACGCGCTCTCCCAGCCTCTGTGCTCTCCTACCCCTCCCTGCCCGCTTGTGCTGTCTTCTATCTGCCATTCTCAACCTCCTCCCCCTTCTCCTCTGCCTTCCCGAGCCCTGTCTCTGCAAATCCTTTACTTACCAGATGTAATTCTTTCTGACTGGGGCTTCCAGTCCACCCCTCAGTGCTGTGCGGAGCCATAAGGCCCTGAGGCCAAAGGGCCAAAGAGCCCAAGCTCAAAGCTCCCTAAAGAAGGTAGAAGGTAAACATCATTCTCCCGAGAATGGAGCCTGGCATGAAGCCCAGTGGAGCCTTGGGGACCTGGGGACTAGGGAGGGAGGGAGGGAGAGAGGGAGGGAGGGAAGGAAGGAAGATGGGAGAAGGGAGGCAAATTGCTTTCTTTTTAACTTGGCTGTCATCTTCCCATAGCAGATCCTGGGCGCCAAACTTGTCCTGGCCGCTCTGCCGCCATGCAACCAGGTCTCTCCCGTGTGTCCCCTTCTCCAGGGTCTTTGACACTGAGTCTAAACTGACTCCTTATCTCTCCCACGCAGATTTTACGTGGTCAGTTCATGTGTGGTATGAAAGATAGTGAGCCGTCCCTCCTAGAGGCATGCAGGAGGATGAGGGTGTTGGGGGAGCAGTGCTTCGTGTAAGACAACTGGAGCCAGATTCCAAGGGAGAGAAGCGTTTAAGACTGGGCCTTTAAAATTAATTCCTCGCTCTCTTTTCCTCTCGGAGAGGCACCTTCTGCCTCTCTCCCCACTTCTCCCCTTCCCCCCACCCCCGCTTCTGTCTCTCTCTCTTCTCTCTTTCTCTCTCTCTCAGCTCTTCTCCCCTTCCCCCTCCATAACCACCCCCCCCCCGAATAAATATCCAACCTTACTCTGCAAAAAAAAAAAATTAATTCCTCAGGGTAACGTTCCCAGGCAGGAAGCAGTTCAAGGAGCCCTGTTTTGCTGTGCCCCTAGGGCCACACTAAGCGTGCTGCCTTTTTGGTCTTCTGGAAAACACACCACCCAGGCCCAAACCCCCACATCCAAGACTTCCATTTTCTTCCTTCCCAGGCATATAGCCTGTGATCTGAATTGCCTGTCCTCTAGTGTTCTGACCTACCACCAACACTAAAGTTCTGTAGGCATGTGGCTTCTAAGGCGAGCCAGGGAATGCATAGGCAGGCTCAAGCCAGCGTGGTCTTCTGTGGGTTTCTGGCAGGTGAGGCCTCGCCTATGAGAAAGGTTCTCTTGGCCTTTACTGTCTTGGGTCCAGACCAATCACAGCAGACCCTACTATCTCCCAGGAGCATAACAGAACAAACAATACAGAGACGCTGCTCTTCTGAGGATCTAGGTATAGACCCCTGGCAGTGACATTGGTTATTCTTAATCTGCCTTTCACTTAGTTAAAAAAATACTTAACTAGCCAATCATTGTCGAACCAGGTGAACAAATGCACTGCCTGAACCCCCAGCATCAGTTGTCTTCATGTAAGAATCCTAATCTAAAAACCAGGCATTGGAAGAGGGCTCTACCGTCGCACAAACTACACCCTTTGGTGAGGTGTTTACACCAAGAGAAAAGATAAAAATAACTGCCATTTTAACTTAAAAACTGTGACTGAAAAGAACATTGGTGAGGTTTTTAAAAATATGAGGCTCTCATCTGGGCAGTTCCTTGACTCTTGGGCCACAAGGCACCTGCTTTTTTTCTAGTCCTACAACGGACGAAGTAAAACGGCATGGGCTACACATGCGGTATCGGCACGTGCACTCCCACAGCCAGATATGTGCTTGGATGCTTACTTGACCACCTCCCCTTCCCTGACCAGGAGACACAAACCTCATAAAGGTCACAGATGTAGCTAGTCTGAATTCATTGCACATACCAAACATAACCTGGTCTTCGTGGTGCCTGCAACCAGATATATGCCTTAGTACTTTCCCAGGGCACGAGCTTCCTGTCCTCCCTCCCCAGTAGCTGTCTCCCATGATAGCCATCGGATGGTTGCCTCTCTGTTTTGACTCTTCTAGGCTTAGCTTGCATGGGCTGAGGCCCTGGTGCTGGTCACCATGCCGTAACATCCAAACTCTGCGGGTACTCAGTGGAGACCTGGGCCAGCTGCCAACTGGAGTTCGGGACTTTGTGGCACGCAGTGCCCGTCTGTGCCAACCAGAGAGCATTCACATTTGTGATGGGTCTGAGGCTGAGAACACTGCCACACTGGCCCTGCTGGAACAGCAGGGTCTTATCCGGAAGCTCCCCAAGTATAAGAACTGGTAAGCCTTGAAACCAACAGCCCCCCCAAAAAGGCAGCTGCTTAGACTGAAGTCTCTTGGTTAACGAAGACAAAGGTATTTCTAGACAATATCAGTGGAACGAACCAGAATGGGAGCTTGAGGGGAAATCAACTAGGAAGTGATTGTTTTCACATTAAATGAAAAGGTTGATATGAATTTACAAATTGGAGCTCTTGCTTTTTGGGGGAGTGGGGGGCCAACTGCCCCCACCACCACTCCATGAACCAGTTCATGAAACATACTCTATCAGGGTGGAGGCTTCAAGGCTGGACCTTGCAGAAACCACCTCTTAATGAGACAAGCCTAAAGGGACTAAAACGTAGTTGGATAAGAAAGCATAAGGCAAACAGACCTAGAGTCAAAGTTGGACTTAAAAAATGAGTCTGGCCAAGCTTAGTGGTACACGCCTTTAATCCCAGCACTTAAAGGCAGAGGCAAGTGGATCTCTGTGAGTTTGAGGCCAGCCTGGTCTGCAGAGGGAGTTCCAGGACAGCTAGAGCTGTATGGTGAAACCGTCTTGAGAAAAACATAAGCAACAACAGTGACTCTGAAGATAAGTGAAATGTACCAGCCCCCATCTCCTGGCCATCCTCTCTCCCCAGCTGGCTGGCTCGCACAGACCCCAAGGATGTAGCACGGGTAGAAAGCAAGACGGTGATTGTAACCCCTTCGCAGCGGGACACAGTGCCCCTCCTGGCTGATGGGGCCCGTGGGCAGCTGGGCAACTGGATGTCCCCAGATGAGTTCCAGCGAGCTGTGGCTGAGAGATTCCCAGGATGCATGCAGGGTAACAAAGGCAGGGGCACAGAAGCAGGGGCACTGAAGATTTGACTGGGAACCTTCATCCCAGTGACACCTTCCTCCACAGGCCGCACCATGTATGTGCTTCCATTCAGCATGGGTCCCGTGGGCTCCCCACTGTCCCGCATTGGAGTGCAGCTCACTGACTCAGCTTATGTGGTGGCAAGCATGCGTATTATGACCCGCCTGGGAACACCTGTGCTTCAGGCCCTGGGAGATGGTGACTTCATCAAGTGTCTGCATTCAGTAGGCCAGCCCCTGACTGGGCATGGTGAGTACCTACCCTATCTAGAGTAGGACACTGGGACCTTCTTGTACTCAGAGGGAGCCCCAAATCTTACCCATCCACAGAGAAATTGTGGATGTGAATGGTTACTCCCCAAAGCCCAGGGAAGCATTCTGGACTGGAGTAAGACTGTTTCAAGAACAGTTTACACAGGACTCGGAAGTCAGTCTCCATGTCTCACAGAGGCACAGGAGCCGATGGGTACTGGAAAAGGGGGCTTAGCTACCCCTGGGCACTGCCAATGCTTTCAAGTGTCTCTTGGGTCAATCCTTGATCCCACCAGTCCCTGACACCCTGGTTTCTGATGCCACTATCAGCAGCACTATGACCCCATTGTCTCCAGGGGATCCTGTGAGCCCGTGGCCATGCAATCCGGAAAAAACCCTGATTGGCCACGTGCCAGACCAGCGGGAGATCGTCTCCTTCGGCAGCGGCTATGGTGGTAACTCCTTGCTGGGCAAGAAGTGCTTTGCCCTGCGCATCGCCTCTCGCCTGGCCAGGGATGAGGGCTGGCTGGCAGAGCATATGCTGGTGAGGGCCTGGTGAGGAACTGAGCAGCTGTGGAGGAGGGGGTGGTTGGGGAAGCCTTGGCAATATGCCTCAGCCTTGCTTCCTGCCAGGTGCCAGGGTGGTGAGCCTGAAAGCCTGGCTGAACACTGCTACCCTTGCCCTGGTGGCAGGGCAGGACACTGGCTTAGTGAATATACAGTAGTCCATTCCCCGCTTCCTACCCAATTACCAGCTAGCTATCCTTATCCGTAAAGACTACGCCCTGACTTTTGGTGACTTCCTTCTGTTCTCTCTGTCTCCAACACAGATTTTGGGGATCACCAACCCTGCAGGGAAAAAGCGCTATGTGGCAGCTGCTTTCCCCAGTGCCTGTGGCAAAACCAATCTGGCTATGATGCAGCCTGCATTGCCAGGCTGGAAAGTAGAGTGTGTGGGGGATGACATCGCCTGGATGAGGTTTGACAGTGAAGGTGAGGGAGCCTTTTCCTAAACAGCCCATACGGTCCCATGCCTCAGTTAGTCTAGCAGCCCCAGAAACAGCCTTTCTCTATCAGATCTAGAGCCCAAAAAAAAGGGATAGAGAAGGACCTCCTTCAGCCTCACATCTCAGCTTTTCCTAAGGATCCTTCCTTGTTTCACTTTTGGCAGGTCAACTCCGGGCCATCAACCCTGAGAATGGCTTCTTTGGGGTGGCCCCTGGCACATCTGCTACCACCAATCCCAATGCAATGGCCACAATCCAGAGTAACACTCTTTTCACCAATGTGGCTGAGACCAGTGATGGCGGTGTGTACTGGGAAGGCATTGACCAGCCTCTTCCGCCTGGTGTCACTGTAACCTCTTGGCTGGGAAAGCCCTGGAAACCTGGTATGTGGGGTGAGGAGGTTGTGACAAAGGCCCCAGGGCTCAGCACTTTTTCTTTCTTTAATGTGAATGTGTGCTTTGCTGGCAAGTGTCTGCGCATCATATGTATGCAGTGAACAGGGTATCAGATCCCCTGGAACTAGGATTACAGAAGGCCGTGAGCCACCATGTAGGCGTTGGGAATTGAACCTGTATCCTCTTGCAAAAGCAGCCAGTCTCCAACCATAGCAATTTTAATGATGGAAAACCCTCTAAAACCCTAGCTTTTTGTAGTTTCCAACACCAGGCAAGATCTCAGTTTATGTCTCTGATCCATTAATCATTGTTTGGGGAGCTGAGTAATTACTTAACTTCCCTTAAGTTTTGCACAGTTTTTCCAACCAACTGAATGAGGTTTATCATAGTACTCACCTGTTAAGATTATGTGAGACTTAAATAATACATAAAAGGAGTTTAACATACTGTCAAATACATAGCTCTTGTCAATAGAAAATATAAGCCGGAGTTGTGGGGGATGAACTATTTGGAAAATTGTTACAAAAAGAATTGGGCTGGTAACATTTGACCTATTTGGAAAGAAGAAAGCCTGTCTCCTTTGACACTGGCTGGGGCATTTCCCTGCTGATGCCAGTGTCTGAAGTTACCCTACCCTTCCTCTCCCTCACTATACTGTAATCCTTCGAAGTGAACTCAGGCTAGCACTTTATGCTTTCTTGGAGACTGATTTCCTGACTCTGTCATCACCAGGGTGTTGATGAATTGGGTCTACACAAATAACCAAGCCAGCTCAATAGGAACGGGTATTTTTAATGACTGAAAAGGGGGGAAACTCATGCTACAAGGGTGGGAGGTCTGGAGAGAGAGCACACCTGTGTTCTCTCCATTTATCTAACTGGGGGTTCAGGTAGCCACACCCCAACTGGATGTGATTGGCTGATAATTTCCCCCATCACCAGGGTGCCTTAGAGACCCATTCCCTCCCCAAGCTTTGCACTCTCAACAATCAGCCTTCTGAGGTTATAGGAAAAGAACACAGAAGAAGAAGGGCTTGTGGTCACTGAAGGCCGAACTTGAGTTTTCCAGACGGCCTGGCAGTTAACCTCCTTGTTTGGTCAGCCTTTATTTTCTCTAACACCATCATTAAGTCCCCCTCAGTAACTCCACCCAACTGAGAAATCCAAAAACGATAATCTTCCCTACAGGCTAGTTGTCCAACCCTTTCATCAACTCTGAATTCACTGATAGAACTAGAGAGCCACATGCCCATCTTTAGTTCCCAGAACCATAAACATCTGTACTAGGGCCCTAGGCTAGGAGGTGACAGGGACAGTCTTGTTGACCCATGGCTCCCTCACCCCTACTTCCAATCTCGTCATCATCTTCCAATGGAGAAGGCACTGTGCCTGTTCAGTCTCCCCAGTGGTGCTCACACATATGCCACTGACTTGTTCCAACTTCTCTCCAATATACCTGAAGGTGTCAAATGTTCTGGGCTCCTCAGGTTATGTCTGGCCAGGTTATGTCCCTGACTGAGTTCATGGCCTTACCTAGGACTCTGTCAGGGTCTAGGCAGGCCAAGAGAAATAACGAGTTCCATCCATTGCTGGGCTTGCGTGATGGCTCGGCATGTTAAAGTGCCACGTCCCGTGGCCTGAGTGAGAGCCCCTGAACAAGTTGTCCTCTGATTTCCACAGTGCACGCCATAGCAACCCCTAACCCCCATCACGATCAACAAATAAATAAATGTGCAATAAAGGAATTCTTGTTTGCCTTTTGATAGCTTGGGAGATTTTCTTCCCTGGTTTGTTAATGCAAAGCCAATTGCTTGACATATTGACCTAACATTCTCAGTTTTTGCTTTAGGCTTAGGAAAATCAGTTTGGGAACTAATAATCCTGCAAATAGAGCTTCTGGGAAGAAAATTATTTCTATAGTATTATTATTAAAATTATTATTATGACGACATGCTACTATCTATTTCCTTAAGTCTTGGTCAATGCCGAGCACCCAAAGTGCCCGTCAAATCCTGATTCCTCTCCACTGTTGTTGAACAGCATCATTATTGATTGATAATCAGCCTGATCTTTGTGGGAAGATGTCCTGGGCTCCTTCTCTCTCCTTCTTTACCACGCAAGATTATAAGTAGCTGATGAAGCCAAGAGAAACCTTGCAAGGGCTGGAGAAAGAGCTCAGTTATAGAGGACTTGCCTAGCATGCATAAGACCCTGGGTTAAGTCTCAGCATCATGGAAAGAAGAAAAAGTAAAAGAAAAAAAAATGTGTCATTGCTCATGTATGTATGACTGTGTTAAGAGTGAACGTGACCTTGGAAAATGGTATCTGCATTTCCTCTGCCAGGTGACAAGGAATCCTGTGCACACCCAAATTCACGCTTTTGTGTCCCGGCTCGCCAGTGTCCCATCATGGACCCAGCCTGGGAAGCACCAGAGGGTGTCCCTATTGATGCCATCATCTTTGGAGGCCGCAGACCCAAAGGTAAACAGCGTGTGGGCTCTGTGCCTTTGTAGAAGGTCCAGCTCTGCGGTCAAGCTCCAGCCTTCCTGTATTTGAAACTACAGGACCTCGAGCTGCTGCTATCACCTTCTCCCATGGTGAATGCAAAAGCTGTGGGAGGCATGGGTCTGGAAATGGACGAGAAGGGCTGCCTATAAGCCTGTTCATTGGTGTTTTAGGGGTACCTCTGGTGTATGAAGCCTTCAACTGGCGTCACGGGGTGTTTGTAGGTAGCTCCATGCGCTCAGAGTCCACTGCAGCTGCTGAACACAAAGGTGAGTTTACACCTTCCATTGTCCCCTGGCCCTGCTCCCACGTAGGCCCCCCTCTCTCCTATCCCTTCCTCCCTTCCTTCCATTGTTTCTCTCCACTTTCCCTGAAGATATTTCAGAACTGTCCGATTTTACCCCGCCTCTGCCAACAGGACACAGGGCTCCCTTCCCTTCCCTGGAAAGGAAGAAGATTCCTTACCTTCCCTCCTTCCTGTCCTAGGAAAGATCATTATGCATGATCCCTTTGCCATGCGGCCTTTTTTTGGCTATAACTTTGGACACTACCTCCAACACTGGCTGAGCATGGAGGGACACAAAGGAGCCCGGCTGCCTCGTATCTTCCATGTCAACTGGTTCCGGCGAGATGAAGCGGGCCGCTTCCTGTGGCCAGGTTTTGGGGAGAATGCTCGTGTGCTAGATTGGATCTGCAGGCGGTTAGAAGGGGAAGACAGTGCCCAAGAGACTCCCATCGGGCTGGTGCCAAAGGAAGGAGCCCTGAATCTCAGTGGCCTCAAAGCAGTAGACAACATTCAGCTGTTCTCCATCCCCAAGGACTTCTGGGAACAGGAGGTTCGTGATATTAGGAGCTACCTGACAGAGCAAGTCAACCAGGATCTGCCTAAGGAGGTGTTGGCAGAGCTCGAGGCTCTGGAGGGGCGTGTGCGAAGAATGTGACCTGAGGCTCTAGGCTAGCAAGAGCACAACACCCCCATCTGGGTAGAGAATTCCCAGGCTCATAGAAAACATGGACGATGTGATATTAAATGTGTGAGTATTGGAAGGCCAGGCCGCAGACCTCCTCCCTTGTCTGATAAGATTCACAGTTATCTTATACATCTGTGCTGTTTTCACTTCCCATTTGTCTCCGTAGGCTTCCTTCTAATATCAGTCTTGATACTGGCTCACATAGTAAGAACTTGTAGAAGAAGGCATGATTCTTCTGAAGAATGTAGCCTGGTATGGTGATATACACCTTTAATCCTAGAGGCAGCCCAACCTTGGGGAGTTTGAGACCAGTCTGCCCGGTCTACATAGCAAGTGCCAGGCCAGCTGGGGATACATGGTAAAGATCAATTTAAAAAGAAGAAGAAGAGAAGAAAGAAAGAAAAAGGGAAGCACAGCAGGCTGCTCAGTGTCTAGGGTTAGGGTTCTTTGTCCCTCGCAGACATGCAGAAGTTTCATTCTGCAGTGACAGCTCCATTGCTGGTTCCTCTGCTGGTTTCCCCACCTGACTTGAACCAGGAGTCATGCAGTCTTTTTACTGTGAGGGCAGCTCCAACATTAATTCTTGTGCTGGTTTCCCCACCTGACTTGAAACAGGAACCATCTTTTTTTTTTTTTTTTTTTTTTACTTGAGACAAGGTCTCATGAAGCCCAGGCTGGATTCAAACTCACTGTGCAGCTAAAGATAACCTGTCCTCCTGATCCTCCTCTCTCCCTTCTGGCTAGCGTGCCACCAAGGCACCATCTGTATGGTAGGCGCTGTTCTAAGCGCCTATGAAAGCCCCATTTTACAGCTCAAAAGTGAGAGTTGGGTTGAGCAAAATGACATGTCTTAAAATCCTGGCACTTGAAGGACCCCATGATCAAGGCAAGAGAATTGTGTACACAGTGACCCTGTCTACAAAGAAAATCACAAACCAAAGATCATCCAGAGAATGGCCCCACCACACCTTTGTGCGTGCGGGCAGTAGGGTGTTAGTAAAGAAAAAAAGACTTGAAGCTCAGAGGGAATGGGTTGGAAGGGGTCTGGGGAAAATTGGAAAGGGGAAGTGGACTTGATCAAAAGACATTATATACACATGAAATTCTCAAATAATAATAAATAATAAAATATGAGAAAAACCTTCAAACAAAATGGGATTCCTGGAAAACCCCTCAGAAGAAATAACTAGATGAAGGAAGTGAGCTGAGTGTTCTCCAAGAAAAGGTCAGAAAACTAGTCAAGGAAGAAAGGTCAGGGTGGCTACACACAGAACACAGCAGTGGAGCACACTACACAAAAGTGCAACCGGGGAAGGCTGATCGGGTCCTAAATTACAGCAGAAGTAAAGTCTAACGTTCCGCTGCACTTTAAGGCACCTAAGGATAACAATACCAAAAAGGAGCTGAAGGGCTGGGTATGGTGGCACAGACCTTTAATCCCAGCACTCAGGAGACAGAGGCAGAAGAATCTCAGAGTTCGAGGTCAGCCTGGTCTATAGAGCAAGTTCCAGGACAGCCAGGGGAGAGACCCTGTCCCAGAAATATAAAAAAGAAAAAAGCAAAAAAGAACTGAAGGATTTTGAGTGCTTTCTGTTTTTTACCACAAAGAAATGTTTGAGAGGCAGTTCATCCTAATTTGAACACTACATAGTGCATCCACACATCTGAGCATCCCATGATACCTCATAAATATGCACAATCTTAGAGTCAGATCCTCAGCTTCATAATTAGCAAGGGGTGAAAACAATGCCTTCCGCACACAGTGGCTCTATCCCTTCATCTGCAGAGTGGGGCTGTGCCTCTACCTTACAGTGCTGGGATAACTGAGTCAGTGGAGTAAAGCACTTAACGAGCAGCAACAGACAGTCTTAAGACAGCTGGCTGTCAGCTCCTCTCCACTCTGCAGTGATTAGAGTTGGCCCTAATTGTGGAGCTGACTCTGCACTGAAGAGGAAAAAGGAGCTAAGCGGTGGTGGTGCAAGCCTTTAATCCCAGCAGAGGCAGGCAGATCTCTGTGAGTTCGAGGCCAGCCTGATCTACAAGAGATAGTTCCAGAACAGCCAGGGCTGTTACACAGAGAAACCCTGTCTTAAAAACCACAAAAAAAAAAAAAAAGGCAGTGAAAAGAAAATTTAGGAGGAAAAGAAACAGAATCAGAAATGGGGCCCTCCAGGGAAAAGGTGGGGAACTGGAGTCCAGATACTTCTCTGGACTCAAGTACACAGGACCAAGACCTTAGCCTTAAACATCATTTTTGGCAATAAAATTGGATCTCATGTCAGATAAATGGAGCATGATTAAGATATTTTGAGTTGTGGGCTTGCTTGCTTGCTTTGGGTTTTGCTGTTTGTTTAGAGGGTTTTTTTTTTGTATACTTGTTTTAGACAAGGTTTCCTATAGCCCAGATTGGTGTCAAAGTTGCTACAGGAGCTTACAGTGAATTCCTGGTCCTCCTGTGTGCATGCTACCATGCCCAGCCCTGCCTACATCACAACTCTCTATCCTCTTGCCTCAACTCCTAAGCCCTGGAATTACAGGCATGTGCTACCATGCCCAGCCAACACATTTTACAGAAAACACCGATGTAATTTAATAAACTATAATAATCACCCTTGAAAACATTACCCAGAACTTTGGTAGATACCCAAACGCCCCCAAAATCTCTATCATAGCCCTTCCCTGTTGCCACGGACAGAACTGGGATGGACAGCAATCATTTCCTTGCATATCTGTTGTTTTCTCACCCAAATGTGGACACTTATACACCATGACTTAGCTTTCCCTAGCCTGTTTGTAAACTATTCAATGTCTGGGATTAAACCCAGGGCCTGTGTGCATGCTAGGCAAGTGTTCTACACAGCATCTTCAACCACTGTGTTGCTTTGTTTCTCAAGACGGGGTCACCTTACATAGTTTAGATTGGATTTATTTTGGCTATGTGGCCTAGGCTGATCTCAAACTATCTTCCTGCTCTTACTTCCAAGTGTTGGAACTATGGGTAAGTCCCACCATGCCCAGCTTTGTATTTCATATGTAGTTAAATTTATCAGTTCACAGATTTCTCCTGTATTCTTTTTTTCCCAGATTAGACATTGGGAGAATCCAGACATGGATATTCGACACCTGGATTAAAATAATGTACTAGGAACTGTGAGGCAGACACATTTGGGCTGTTTTAAGGGCTGGGATACATTTCATAAAGGAATGCTTCCCTCAGTCTTCTAGTTCATTGCCTCGTGGTGTAGTTTATATGAACAGCTAATGTGGGATTCCCCTCTGTATGTTATGAATATGTTCTATTACCATTGGCTAATAAAGAAGCTACTTCAGCCTATAGCAGGGCAGAATACAGTCAGGCTGGAAGAGGTATAGAGAGAGTAGGCGGAGTCAAAGAGACACCATGTAGCTGCCAGAGAAAGATGCCAGAACAGAACCTTACCCCATAAGCCACAGCCTCATGGAGATACACATATTAAATAGAAATGGGTTAATTTAAGATGTAAGAGTTAGTTAGTAAGAAGCCTGACCTAATAGGCCAAACAGTGTTGTAATTAATATAGTTTCTGTGTGATTATTCAGGTCTGCGTGGGTGGGAATGAAAGAGCAGTCTCCATTTACAAACAGCACAATTGATCTTATTTTCCTTTATTCACCATCTTTAAAATGACTTAGTCTCCTATTAACTTTTTTGTTTGTTTGTTTTCTGAAACAGGGTCTCACATATCCCAAGCCCAATGTAGTCTTGAACTTTTTTTGTTTGTTTGTTTTTGGGGTTTCTCTGTGTAACAGCTCTGGCTGTCCTGAATCTTGCTCTGTACACCAGACTACCAGGCTGGCCTTGAACTCACAGAGATCCGCCTGCCTCTGCCTCCCAAGTGCTGGATTAAAGGCCTGTGTCACCACTGCCGGGCAAGCCTTGACCTTTCTATGCATCCAAGAATAACCTTGAATAGGAGGTCCTCCTGCCTCCTATCTCTAGAGACAAGCACACACCACTAAGTCAGGATGATGTGCTGGCAATAGATAGCACCCAAAGCCTTGTGTGAAAGGCAAATGCTCTACCAACTTGGCTACATTCCCCCAGACTATGGCCTTTCAAAAGGATAGTCAGTTAGTTAAAACAGCACACATAATGAATTTAAATACTGCACTTAATAAAGTATATTTACTAATGCTCAAATCCTCCCACCTTCACTTATAGAAACTTGGCTGAGTCATTTTAACAGGATGCTGACAGTCCCTGCCTATTTCTCTGCTGATATGGATTGCTGTACAAACATCTGTATATTTTATGCTCCAGCCCTGGAATCAACCAGCCCTCTAAGAAACTGGAGTCTTTCAGTAGGAAACAATATTAAAAACCTACAAGATCCCAAACATGGTGTCACACACTTGTAACCTCAGACAAGGACAATGGAGAGCCTAACAATATAACCATGGCATGGTGCCCAGGCTGACCTCAAATTTCCTGCATACTGGGATTACAGATACCAGCCACCTCACCCAATTTTGACTTGTCCCAGAAAACAGACAACAGGGCTGGCAAGACTGCTCAGTGGGTGAAGATGCCTGCTGCCAAGCCGGACGACCCACACGGTAGGAGAGAACCAACTCTCTTTTCCACATCCACAAGCCCACACATATCACAAACACGCACACAGGTGCACATAAATAAAATTTGCAAAAATAGAAAATAAAACACAACCTGTGCACTATGTGTTTGTGAATCTATCATTCTTTCTAGATCTTTCCAGTGATAAAAAGGATAAAACACTTGTGATAAAACAATGACAAGGCAGCCTATACAAGAATTTATTTGGGCTTCCAGTTCTAGAAGGATAAGAGTCCATGATGGTGGGAGGGGGAGTCTGGAAAGATGGCTCAGAGAGTAGGTGTACTTGATGCTCTTGCAGAGGACCCAGATTCAAGTCCCATGGTTCACAATCATCCATAACTTGATTTCTCAAGATTTGTCATTTGATCTCAGTGGACATGAAGAATTACATGCTGTATATACATATATTCAGGCAAAATACTCAGACATAAAATTAAATGCATACATTTTTAGCCTGATGGTAGAGGTGGAGGCATCGGTGGTGGTGCATGTCTTTAATCCTAGCACTCTGGAGACAGCAACAGATGGATCTCTACATTCAAGGTCAGCAAGGTCTACAGAGTGAATTACAGGACAGCCAGAGCTACATGGTGAGACTGTCTTGAAAAAAAAATAATTTAAAAAAACAAAAGAGTCCATGTTGGTGGCAGAGTAGAGGCATGGTAGCTGGGACAGGAAGCTGAGAGTTCGCATCTTGAATAGAAAGCAGGAAGCAGACACTTAAGGAAATGTTCAACATCCTTAGTCATCAGAGAAATGCAAATCAAAACAACTCTGAGATTCCATCTTATACCTGTATGAATGGCCAAGATCAAAAACAACTTATGCTGGAGAGGTTGTGGAGAAAAGGGAACACTTCTGCATTGCTGGTGGGAATGCAAGCTGGTACAACCCCTTTGGATGTCAGTGTGGAAATTAGGAAACAACCTTCCTCAAGACCCAGTAATACCACTTTTGGGTATATATCCAAAGGATGCTCAATTGTGCCACAAGGACATGTGCTCAACTATGTTCATAGCAGCTTTGTTTATCATAGCCAGAACCTGGAAACAACCTAAATGCCCCTTGACCGAAAAACGGATAAGAAAAATGTGGTACATTTACACAATGAAGTACTACACAGTAGAAAAAAATAATGACATCTTGAATTTTGCAGGAAAATGGATGAAACTAGAAAACATCATTTTGAGTGAGGTAACCCAGACACAGAAAGACAATTATCACATGTACTCACTCATAAGTGGTTTTTAAACATAAAGCAAAAAAGTCAGCCTACAAACCACAATCCCAGAGAACTTAGACAACAATGAGGACACTAAGAGACTTACATAGATCTAATCTACATGGGAAGTAAAAAGTATAAAAAGACAAGATCTCCTGAGTAAACTGGGAGCATGGGGACCTTGGGGGAGAGTTGAAAGGGGGAGGGGAGAGGCAGGGACAGGAGCAGAGAAAAATGTAGAGCTCAATAAATATTATTAAAAAAGAATTAAGTCTGAATTAAATACAAAATTAATTTTAAAAAAAGACTTTCTACAGAAAAAAAAAGAAGGAAGGAAGCAGAGATTGGGAAGTAGGGACAGCATGGGCTTTGAAACCTCAAAATTTTGAAATCTCAGAGCCAGCACCCATTGACTCACCTCCTCCATCCAACAAAACTATACCTTCTAAACCTACCCAAACAGTTTCACCAAGTATTCAAATAACAGAGACTACAGTGGGACATTTATCATTCAAACTACCACAACACTTCATAATTTTATATTATTGCTCAAAACCAGGGTTGCTAGCTCATCAGGTGGTGCACACCTGTAATTGAAGCCCCTGGAAGGATGAGGATGGAGGGATGAAAGCTCAGAGCCACCTTGGTCTATCCTCAATAAGACCTTGTCTCAAATTCAAAAGCAAAAAAAGAGAACTAGAGGTGTAGTTGAGTTGCAGAACACTTACCTAGCATGTGCAAAGCCCTGTGTTCAAATCCCAGAACCAAACACACACTAAAATAGCATTACAGGTTTTACTTCTATAAAACAAAGCGCGCGCACACACACACACACACACACACACACACAGATTCTTTTTCTATGTGTATGGCTGGTTGGCCTACACACGTATCTGTGTATATAATAACTGGAGTTACAGATGGTTGTGAGCTGCCATGTGGGTGCTAGGATCAAACTTGGGTCCTCTAAAAGAACAGCCAGGGCTCTTAACCACTGAGCCAGCCTAGCTAGCCCTTACCCCAAAAACTTAGTTCTTAAGGACCTAAGATGACTGAGGATGTAACCCAATTAGTAGAATGCTTCCCTAGCATGCATGAAGCCCCAGGTTCAATCTAAATTCTATATAAAACTGGTTATGGAGGGGCTGGTCCACCCACTGAGACAGTGTGCCTGATCTAATGGGAGCTCACCAAATCCAGCTGGTGGATATAAAAGATATAAAAGAATATGAAAAAAAACTGGTTATGGCCAGGCAGTGGTGACTCATGCCTTTAATCCCAGCACTCAGGAGGCAGAGGCAGGCAGTCTTTGTGAGTTCAAGGGCAGCCTGGTCTACATAGTGAGTTCCAAGACAGGACTGTTTCACAGAGAAACGCTGTCTCTGAAGGAGGAGGAGGAGGAGGAGGAAAAAGAAGAAGAAGAAGAAGAAGAAGAAGAAGAAGAAGAAGAAGAAGAAGAAGAAGAAGAAGAAGAAGAAGAAGAAGAAGAAGAAGAAGAAGAAGAAGAAGAAAAGAAAGAAAGAAAGAAAGAAAGAAAGAAAGAAAGAAAGAAAGGAAGGAAAAGAAAAACTTTAAACCAGTTAGTGGTGGCGCTTGCCTTTAATCCCAGCACTCAGGAGGCAGAGGCAAATGGATCTCTGTGAGTTCGAGGGTAACCTGGTTTCAGAGTGAGTTCCAGGACAGGATGGATCCAAAGCTACACAGAGAAACCCTGTCTCGAAAAGAAAGAAAACAAAGGTTACGGTGGTACCCACTTGTAGTTCCCAGGACTACAAGTGTGTCTACATGAGAGTCAGGGAGATTAATCAAGTTCAGAGTTATCCTCAGCTATATGATGAGTTCCAGATCAGCCTAGGCTACATGACAGCCTGTCTAAAAAAAAAAAAAAAAAAAAGATCTAGGACATGAGAGTGATAGAATTATATCCAATTACTCTCTAATAAACACATTTTAAAGTCCCTGGATAAAGTAGCCCATTTCTCCCCTTCTGAATTTGTCTCAGCCCAGACATACTCATCCTGCAGAGACACCGTGTGACCATCCCCAACGTGAAAACTTGCCGTCCTTTCCTCCACAGACCAGGTCGCCCTCTAGTGGGGCTGCTCAAGGATAAAAAGAAAAACCAACAAAACAAAACAAAAAGAAAACTGGCCAAACCTGGTGGAACGGGAAGTTAATCAACTGATATTTACTTAGTAATTAGTGGACTTGGTCTTAACTGAAAGAAGAAAACCTCTCTGTGGACTAAAGTGACTGAGCGTTGCTGGGGAAAGCAGAAGCTGCTCAAATTCAAAGCACTTTACAAACTTTACAAACAAATGAACATTTCCATTTCTGGTTAGTTTTTGGTGCTTATGGCTCTGACCCTAATTTTTAGCCTTTTAAGTTTAAACATTAACAAGATAAAACATAATATTACGCAAAAATCTATCCCAATCCAAACTATCTTGGAGATTTGTTAGGCCCACTCCACATGGTCACAGGTAATTAAGATGGTGGTGAAATTATGTGGCATCCTTTTTTTTAAATTGATGATCTCTCTCATCTTCTTAGCACTTACAGATTTTGCTTAGACCTAGTCATAGTGCAACTCAGTCAATAAATTTTCAACAGAGGCACCTGAATTCAGATCCCCAGCACCCACCTAAGAAGAACCCAGCAGTGCTCACATCCCAGGTCTGAAACCCTAGGGCTAAGGAAGCAGAAAGAAGAGCTCCTGTGGCATGCTGGGAAGAGCTCCTGTGGCATGCTGGGAAGAGCTCCTGTGGCCTGCTGGCCAGCTAGCAAACCAATCAGCTAGCTCCAGGTGTGACGGTCCTAGCTCAAAAGGGAAGTTGGTTAAAAAAAATTTTTAGGCCCGGTGGTGGTGGAACTCTCCTTTAACTCAGCACTTTGCACTCGGGAGGCAGAGGCAGGTGTATCTCTGTAAGTTTGAGGACAGCCAGGTCTATATTGTTAGTTCCAGGACAGCTAGGGCTGTTACACGGAGAAACCCTGTCTTGAAAAACAAAAACAAATAAACAAAAAACCCAACCAAACAACAGCAATAAAAACCTTTTAAAGACATAAAGTAGAAGGGGGCTTGTAGGGGAATATCAGAGGGAGGGAGAGCAGTTCAAGTGACTGTGATCAACATACATTGTACACATGTATGAAATTCTCACAAACAAACAAAGATACTCTAAAATAAATAAGTTGGAAATTTATTGAGGAAGACACCAGACATCCATTTCAGGCCTCTACACCAGCTGGCACACATGTGCACATCCACCAGAACATACCTGAACACACAAGCACACGACACCTACACACACACACACACACACACACACACACACACACACAGAAAGGTAGTAAGGAAATAAATTTTACAGACCCTGTATCTGGACCTTAGGCATTATAATCCTATTACTCATGCTTTGTTCATGTCAGACCTTTGTTACTATGTACAAGATCCTGTCCATTTTACTATTTAATCACATAGCTTGATTTTTTTTTTTTTAATTCTGGTGGATGAGTAGGGAAGTAAACGTGTGGCATTCAGAGGACAACCAGTGGGAGTCCATTCTCCCTCCTCCTACATGTGAGTCCCAGGGACTGAACTCAAGTCATAAGACTTAGTAGTAAGCACCTTTGCCTAGCAAGCTGAACCATCTCACTGGCCCATACTTGGTTATTTTTATACTTTATTAAGAAATGCAGCAGGGCTGGTTTTGTGTGTGTGTGTATGTGTGTGTGTGCTGGCAATTGACCCCAGTGTACAGTCAATGCCAAGTAAGCACTCTCCCATAGACATATTCTCAGCCCATTACAAAATTTCTTTCAGTGGCTACCTGGTATTTTCTTATCTGTACAATGCTGATCATAACTTAATCAATCTTTTATTGTATATTTGAATTTCTTTTGTTTCCAGTGTTCCACAATTATCAGTAACCATTAAGCAGAACTTAAAGCTTTCTGCAGGTCCCAGCTTGATTACTGACAGACAGTACTATTGGGCCAAAGTTTAGGGCTATCAGAGCCGGCTAGGACCCGTAAAGATAAAGCATCTCTCAGATAGGACCTTCTAGAAAGATCCACAAGTAGAAAGGCACTCACAGGCACATTTGCTTGGCAGGAAAAAAAATTTAAACAAGGTTAGTAAAAAGACAATCAGGCTTGGAAATCTGTATTTGAAGTAATAAAAAATGGGAAAAAAAATCACTGATCAGCTCTTAAGAACAAAAGACTGTTAAGCTGTGAGCAGATTTATAAGTGGAAAAGGTTTGAAGTGGGGGAAATTGCGACTGTGAAAATAACCTCGAGTAATGTAAAAATATCTACAGAACCTGTTAGGATTTAAGGAGTAATAAGGAAGGAAAAATACTTTTTAAAATTATAGACTTTCCAGGCTGGATAACCCAGATACTTGGAATCCTGAAAATTCGATGTGTTAGAAATATTGTCCACATTAACTAATGGAAACCAGCCAAAGAACAAAATGCTGGACTCTTGGTTAAAGTTATGAATTTTAAGGCAGTGACAGCGGAATAGGAAACTAGGCGCAGTGACACTAGGCACCACGAGCAGTGCAACCATCCACGGTGTGGGTCCGGGAGAAAATGTTCCGGTCTCCGGCCTAGAGGTCAGGGGGACACCCCCACAGGACCTGCCACATGCTCGTCCAGGGAGCCGAGGTGTCCTCGCGGAAGCCTGGTTCTGGGCCAAGGCCAAGGCCGACTTCACCAGCTCTCCCGCCCTCGGCCTGGGGAACCGTCCAGACGTGGCAGGTAGGGCTCGGCCTTGGACGCGACCTTGTTACTCGTAAACCCGGAGGAGGCGGCGCGCGAGCAAAGCCTAGGGAAGGTCTGCAAAACTCAGGCGGAGGGGGCGCGTGCGCACTAACGCAACCGGAAAGGCTCCGGGGCAGGCTGCTGTGCTTAGGGAGCGTCTGTAAAGACCGGGAAAGGAAGCTAGGGGTCGTCTGAGAAGACCGCCGCGGGTAAGTGGGTACACAGCACGGTGAGGAGGCCTGGGTCCCCACCTGTGAAGAAGCCTGCTTTCGGACAGGCCTCTGGCGCTTCAGCCGCGGAAAAACGGTTGAGCTGGGGTTGCTGGGCACTGAGTGAAAAAAAGCGACTAGGCATGCAGTTAAAAAAAAAAAAACTCGAGGCCAAGCGACCTTAAGGGACCGCCTCACAGACGTTACGCCTCGTTTCGCTATCTCTAATGCACGCCACGGCCAATTCCCGTCCGCTACGAACAAACGCCCCTCTTGGGTCTCTCACTTTCTCCAGCCCACCTATCAATCAGCGGACTCAGCTGTCCAATCAGCCGGCAGAAGGGGGGCGGAACTGCGGAGCGCGTCGAGTGACGCAAGCACCCGCAGGCCTGGCAGCCAGATGCCTGACGGGTGAGGCTCGCGACTTGAGCTGTTAGCGGGCAATCGCAGCGGTAATCGGTGTAAACAAGGGCCTCGCCCTTGCAGGTCCTGCGACGGCTCCTGGATGGTGGGTGGTCTCGCGTGGGGCGGTAACCGCCGGCCGCCGGGGGAGGTGCTTCTCCGCTTTCCCTCCCCCTGTGGTACACATCCCCCAGCGCACCACGTGGGCGTGAAGCTAAACTGGAAGGGGTGTTAGGCTGACTTCTAATTTCATTGGCTGTCGCTGCTGCCGGCACTCGCAAGAAATTGCTCTGATTGGTCAGCAAAGGGGAGTCGAGGTCTGAGTTCTAATGCTTCTGGTTGGCTGTCTGAGATAAGCTAGTGAGGCGCGTTCTTCCGCAAGGGGTTTTGATTGGTCGGCCGGAGAGGTTATTTGGGATTCGGCCACCCGGGGCCGGGGACTTTAATAGGTGAGTTTCGGTAGGAAAATGGGAAATTCCTCCTTATGGACTCACACTAGTAAGCTAGGGTTGCACCCTAGGTTTCATATGGCTTTCTTTGCTTCACAGGATTGAGGAAGGTTTATATTCCCGAAACCTCGGGAGCTGTCATAGCTAAAGAGAAGGAATTCTGTCTCCAGGAGGGGGGCACCCCTCTAAAGATAGCTACTGCCCCGTTTCTGGAAACCCTGGTATTTCTAGAGCAGAATTTACTTTCACCAAACCCAAGTTGGTGAAAGGAGGAGCCCCTGGACAGGACATAAGGATGCTGTAACCAGAAGATGGGATCGCGGAACAGTAGCAGCGCAGGATCCGGGTCCTTAGAGCCCTCCGAGGGCTTGTCCCGAAGAGCGGCTGGCTCACGTCGGAGTGAGGAAGAAGAGGAAGAGGATGAAGATGTGGATCTGGCCCAGGTACTGGCCTATCTCCTCCGCAGGTAACTTACCCTCTGCTGTGACACTGCTAAGTTGATCTCAACTCCAGGCAGGAAAGGTGCAGAGGCTAGGGAATGGTGTTAGCCCAGGACAACGGTCGTGTTTGAACAGGACCGTTCCCTGCTGGACGCCCAAACTACCCAGCTCCATACCCAGGATGGTTCCACCTAGGGCAGATCACCGACACACTCAGATCCTATGTTTGGCTGTCACAACACAAATTTAGTCTGGTTTCTGAGAAAATAAAAGGAGAAAACGGGGAGGAGGATGTGGAGAAAAGGAGAGACGTGAGAAGCCAAGAGCTGGGAAGGGGGTGTTAAATCGCTTGCCATTTGAGATGAAGCCATGTGGATTTACTTGAAGAACAAGTTTCAATCGACCTTATTAGCCCTGTTCTTAAGAAAAGAATGCCCTGAAGGGGGTGACCACCAGGTACTGATGAAAGGTGTGCACCTTTTGTTTGCTTGCCTGTGGTTCTTGAGAAAAGATAAGCCTGCGGAATGCTGTGCTCTGTGCTGTGTTTCCTCCAGCGATGGCTGTGAGGGTTGTCTTGTCACCTTGATGGGGTCGGGAATCACCCAGGAGACCTCACACCTCTGAGGGATTATTTAACCTCTCTGAGCAGGCCCAGGATGGATTACAGTGATTAAGTTCAGTGAAGCAGGGAGATCCAAACTGAACGTGGGTGACACCGTTCCGAGGGTGTGGGTCTTAGACTGTGTGAAAGAAGCAAGCTAGCTAACCACGATCGTTCATCCGGCTCTGCTTCCTGACTGCGAATGCTATGTAGCCACTGCTTCAGGGCCTTGACTTCCCTGCTTTGGTGGACTCTACCCTGAACTGCAAGCTAACACAAACCTTTTCTCTCTGAAGTTGCTTTCATCAGGGTGTTCTATCACAGCAGGAAAAGAGACTAAGAAGGACAAGTGGATATGCTAAGTTAGCTCTTGAACTAGCCATATAGCCCAGTGGTGGAAGCTCACCCAGCCCGCACTGAGGCCCTCAGACTGAGGGGAAATGTTTCTCTCTGCGAGAAATCAGTTTAGTGAGTCAGTCTTCATAAACTGTTAGAATTCTGTGCTTTTATTTTTAAGAGTACAAATTAGGGCTAGGTAGATGGTTCAGAGATTAAGAGCACTGGCTGCTCTTCCAGAGGTCCTGAGTTCAATTCCCAGCAACCACATGGTGGCTCACAACCATCTATATCCTCTTCTGGCATGCAGGGATATATACAGGCAAAACACCGTATACATAATAAATAAATATTTAAAAAGAAGAAAAAGAAGCCCGGTAGTGGCAATGCACGCCTTTAATCCCAGCACTTAGGAGGCAGAGATAAGCAGATGGATCTCTGAGTTCAAGGCCAGCCTGGTCTACAGTGCAAGTTCCAGGACAGCTAGGGCTGTTACACAGAGAAACCCTGTCTCAAAAATAAAAGTACAAATTATATCTTTTTTGGGTTTGGTTTGGTTTGGTTTGGTTTTTGTTTGTTTGTTTGTTTTTCAAAACAGGGCTTCTCGTCACCCTGGCTGCCGTGGAACTCACTAGATTACGTTGGCCTCTACCTCCCAAGTGCTGGAATTAAAGGCATACACCACTGTCACCTGACCCTATATAATGTCTTATAGGAGACTTAAAATAACAGCCAAAGTCTAGTCATCCTCAAACTTCAAAATGAGAACCAAGTGTGCTAAGAGCTAGACAGCCATTGGCTAGATGGGAGATGGGTCCCACCCCTTTATAATGGCGCTCTCTCCACAGAGGCCAAGTGAGGCTGGTGCAAGGAGGAGGCGCAGCAAATTTACAACTCATCCAGGCCCTCTCAGACTCAGAGGAAGAGCATGACAGTGCCTGGGATGGTCGCCTTGGAGATCGATACAACCCACCTGGTAAGACCAAGGACAAGTTAATCTTTTTTGTTTGTTTTCTGTTTTGTTTTTGAGATAGGGTCTCTCTGTATCCCTTGCTGTTCTAGAACTCTCAGTGTAAGCCAGGCTGCCCTCAAAATCAAAGATTGCCTACCTCTACCTCCCGAGTGCTGGGATTAAAGGTGTGCATAATTGACATTCTAATCTTAATGTTGGAAGATGTTTACCAGACCCCGTTTACTTTTAAAAGTAATCAATCTTCTAAAGCTTAATAGGTTAAATTGAAAAAAGATAATTCAGGGAACGAAGGAATCCTTGTTCCCATTTGAATAGGTACAATTTTGCTAGCTAACTTCTGGGCCGGAAGACCTAGAATGAAACTCCTTTTTGGTACTCACAGTGGATGCAACACCTGACACTGGGGAGCTGGAATACAATGAGATCAAGACACAGGTGGAACTGGCCACAGGGCGGCTAGGCCCCAGGAGGACTGCCCAGGAGCACAGCTTCCCTCGAATGCTACACCAGGTAGGCTCTTCCATCTCTAGTCAGCTGGCAGCCGACCTGTTGAGGCCAGAAGCTCTGCCAGCCCCAGACAAACAGAAGTAAACTTCCCAAGGAGACCTCAGTTGTGGGGGCTGGTGTGTCTTATCCCTGGCGTGTCTTAGCCAGCCTGCATCCTAGTGCTGCAAGGCATTGTTTCTGTAGCAAGAGAACTGTCCTTGAAGGAGGGGCTTGTGATTGCAGTGGCCCTCCAGTTCTGCTAGCAATATTCCCCAATCCCTTCCATTTAGAGAGAACGGGGCCTCTGCCACCGGGGAAGCTTCTCCCTTGGAGAACAGTCTCGAGTGATGTCTCAGTGAGTATGGGGCTTGGTGGAGAGACTCTGAGGGCCAGCAGACTTAGCTCCTACACTTGGAAGGGTAGAAGTTAAAGGATTCTCAGAAATATTAAGGCTAGGCTAAAGGGGGTTGAAGCTTTGAGAATAAACAAAATGGAAAAATATAAAAGATGACAGAATGGATAAACAGGGAATGTGCTGCCATTCCATTCTGCTAATTGATCTTCTCACTCAGGGCTTCCCTTATCCTCTCTCTCCTTCTGCCTCTGTAGCTTCTTGCCCAATGATCTAAGCTTCACTGATACCTACTCTCAGAAGGCGTTCTGTGGCATCTACAGTAAAGATGGTCAAATCTTCATGTCTGCTTGCCAAGGTACTAGACCCCAGTCCTAGTAACTGCCTTAACCAAGGACAAAGAATATTCTCAACTGGACTAGGAAGCCTCAGACCCAGAGAACTCAAAACCTGGCTTAAAGATGCTTAGCCTAGAGCATGATTCCCCTTGGTAAAGTGAAACCAGGGGCTGGAGAGATGGCTCAGAGGTTAAGAGCACTGGCTGCTCTTCCAGAAGTCCTGAGTTCCATTCCCAGCAACTACACGGTGGCTCACAGCCATCTGTAGTAGGATTGGATCCCCTCTTCTGCTGTGCAGGCACACATGCATATAGAGCACTCATATACATAAAATACATCTTTAAAGGGGGGGGCACCATAGATACACCAAGCAAAAGAGATCTGACGAAGAAGGCTACAAAGGAGAATAGTCCATAATTCTGCCTGAAATCAACTCTCCAGATCAGACAATCCGACTGTACGACTGTCGGTATGGCCGCTTCCATAAATTCAAAAGCATCAAGGCCCGGGACGTAGGCTGGAGTGTCTTGGACGTGGCCTTCACTCCTGATGGAAACCACTTTCTATACTCCAGCTGGTCTGATTACAGTGAGTACGCACCAGGTTCTGGAGTGTTTCCAGCTTGGGACCTGAAGCCTCCAGGTCCCCGTCTCAGAGAGGACGTCATGTCTTGCCCTTAGAAAATCACTCCCAAAGTGCTCTGACATCCTTGCCATTTGCTCTTTCCCTTCTTAGTTTTACTTCTGTTCTCTTTCCCTCAATCCTAAGGAATTCTTGTTTCTCTTCTCTTAGTTCATATCTGCAATATCTATGGGGAAGGAGACACACACACTGCCCTGGATCTAAGGTATTGGCTTTTTCTTGTCAGACTTATCAGAAGCTTCCCAAGGAAGGCTTTCCAGGAGCACCTCTCGATCAGGAGCTCCCACCTAGATGGAAAAGTGCACTGGTTGCCAATTTCTCTATGTGGCTTCCTGAGAGCATTGCCCATCCTGTGAGCCCTAGTTAAAGGACTGCTTCTGGGTTCTCTCAGGTGATCTGCATGCTAGCTTGAGTTGGCGGCCCTCCGTGTCCTCCTCTCTATAATTCTTGTATATTCTTTGTAGATTGACAAGATGTGAAAGGACATCCACTTAGCGTAGCTCCTCCTTTGCTATCTCTAGGCCAGAAGAACGTCGCTTTGCTGTCTTCTCCATTGCTGTCTCCTCAGATGGACGAGAAGTACTAGGAGGGTGAGTGAGCATTGTGGGAAATGTCTACCTTGATTAGTGAGGTGAGAGCTCTGCCAGAGGTAGGTTCTGCTGTTGCAGAAACTATACTCGCAGCTGTGGAAACCCAACTGGCCTTCTCCAAGGTCAAGGTTTACAAGTTGCTTCACTCCTGCTCACCATTTCCCTGTATGAGGTGTCAGGTCTTGAGCCTCCTTGAAAACTAAGCTGCTGCTTCTCCCACACGTGAATGAACACAGAAGCTCACTCCTTGGTTGAGTTCCTCAGCAGGACTCTCATGAGCACACAGAACAATAGTCTTGGCTCTAGGACCTCTTATCTCATTTCTTACAGAGCCAATGATGGCTGCCTGTATGTCTTTGACCGAGAACAAAACCGGCGCACTCTTCAGGTATTGTTTGTGAGACAAGAACCTCCTCCTCTTGGACTTTGACCTATTTTAAGACCAGAAAGAAATTCTAAGACCCTTAGCTTCCTGCTCCTCTAGATTGAGTCTCATGAGGACGATGTGAATGCAGTGGCGTTTGCTGACATAAGCTCCCAAATCCTGTTTTCTGGGGGAGACGATGCCATCTGCAAAGTGTGGGATCGACGCACTATGAGAGAGGATGATCCCAAGCCTGTGGGTGCCCTGGCTGGACACCAGGATGGCATCACCTTTATTGACAGCAAGGTAAGCAAGGAAACAAGACTGCAAAGCCAGGCTCTTGAGGTTCTGGTTGCCCAGGAGGGTGTGACAGTGGACTGGATTGAAAACTCAAAAGTTCCTTCTTAGGTTGTGCAGGAACAGGCATTTAGGAAAAGTGCTTAAGCCAAGAAACATGAGTTTCTTCTGTACTCATCAGCCTGCAAGGACCACAACAGTACTTTATAGGAAAAGTGCAAGATGGAGCTAGAAAGATGGCTCAGTGGTTAAGAGCAATGGCTATTCTTCCGAAAGACCCAGGTTCAGTTCCCAGCTCCCACACCACAGCTCACAACCATCTATAACTCCGGTTCCAGGAGAGCTAACCCCCTGTTCTGACCTCCTCAGGCATCAGGCATGCTCATGGTGCACAGACATACATGCAGGCAAAACACCCATATATATAAAATAGATAAATCAAAAAAGGAAGTAGAAAACAGTTTAGTCCAAGTTAGAATGAGGGGCGTAGCTAGTACTCTAGCAAAAAAAAAAAAAAAAAAAAAAAGCCTGGGGACAGGAGACCTGAAGCAGGACATCAAAAGCAAGCTGATCTGGATGAGTCAAGACCAAAGCAGATTGAGCAGCTTAGAGGTCTAGCCTCAGCTAGAGCAGAGGAACTGCACTGGCAGGCACTAATCCTGGCAAGCTCTGATGCATCTGTCCATCTTTGGATTCATAGGGTGATGCCCGGTATCTCATCTCCAACTCCAAAGACCAGACCATTAAGCTTTGGGATATCAGACGCTTTTCCAGCCGAGAAGGCATGGAAGCATCACGCCAGGCTGCCACACAGCAAAACTGGGACTATCGGTGGCAGCAGGTGCCCAAGAAAGGTGAGGGTGAGAGTGGGCCAAGGTCGGGGATCGAACACTTAGCCACTGGTGTGGCCTGGAATGGGATTGGTGGGTTTGTCTGTTGCTTGGGAATCCTGGAACCCTTCCCTCAGTCTTTTCTTTTAGACTTTCTATTTGGGGGAGGGGTTCCTAGGCTTGAGGAAACACAGAACCAACCAACATAAAAATATTTTAGTATCGTTAACATTGTCAAATTAGCAGGGCCGTGTTGGTGACTTTTGTCACATGGGGAAGGTCAGCAGTTCTGGGCTGGATAGCCAGTTGCCTTTGAGTGTTGATTGTTGTTAAGAGCTGGTGGTACAGGACAGTTAGAAACTCCCTCATCCAAGCCCACCTCCAAAACCATGTATCCTTACCCAGCCTGGAAGAAGCTGAAGCTCCCGGGAGACAGCTCCTTGATGACCTACCGAGGCCACGGAGTGCTGCACACTCTCATCCGCTGCCGATTCTCCCCAGCCCACAGCACTGGCCAGCGGTTCATCTACAGCGGCTGCTCTACTGGCAAAGTAGTTGGTAAGGGCTCTGTGAGAATAGGCCTTAAGAGGAGCAGGCATGTTTCTCTGGCATTCCATCTATAACTACAGTGAGCTCCATAAAACCTCAGTAACAACCACAAGTGAATTTTGTTGGAGCATAAAAGGCTTAAATAAGGAGCTAGGAAGCATTCATGAGCATTTTTAATTAAGAAAGGGAACATAGAATTCTAGTCAATATAGATCACCAAAAACGTAGTTCTGTTTTTTCATCAAGTCAGGGGAAAGGGTCACAGAAAAGGTGGGAGGGCAACAGAGGCAAACAAATGACAAAAAGACAGCACTGAGTTGCTGAGCATAGTAACTCATGCCTGTGATTCCAGCACTTAGGAGGTGAAGGATTGCCATGAGTTCAAGGCCAGACTGAACTACATAGGGAATTCTGGGCCAGCTTGGACTATTAAGCAAGGCCCTGCCTCTCAGAATAAAAAACAGCATGGGTAATAACAGTCGTGCAGGACCGAAGCCGGAGGAATGCGCAGGAGAGAAGTAGGGTAGAGAGGTCATGCGGACCGAAGCCGGGGGAATGCATAGGAGAGAAGCAGGGTACAGGTCATGCAGGACTGAAGCCAGAGGAACGCACAGGAGAGAAGCTGGGCTAGGGGGTGATTCAGGCAGTAAAGCACTTGCTGTCCTCACATGAGGGTCTGAGCTCAGGTCCCCAGAACCCATACATGATGCAACTATATCCTGAGTGCCTGAAGTTGGGGACAGAAACAGAAGGATCTGGGAACTTGCAGACCAGCCACTCTAGTTGTCTTAGTGAAGAGACACCCTGACCATGGCAACTCTTAGCAAGAAAAGATTTCATTGGGGTGGCTCACTTACAATTTTAGAGGCTCAGTCCATCATTGGCATGCTGCTGGAGCTGAAAGTGCTGCATCTTATAGGCAACAGGAAGTCGACTGGGAGTCTCACTGATGGAAGCTTGAGGAAAGGGGACCTCAAAGTCCACCCCCACAGTGACACGCTTCTTCCATCAAGTCTACACCTCCTAATAGTGACACTCCCTTTGGGGGCCATTTTCTTTCAAACCACCACATTGGCCAAATCAGCATGCTCCCAGTTCAGTGAAAGACGCTTTTTTCAAAAAATACAGTGGAAGCCGGGCGGTGGTGATGCACATCTTTAATCCCAACATCTGGGACTCAGAGGCAGGTGCATCTCTGTGAATTTGAGCCCAGCCTGATCTACAGAGCAAGTTCCAGAATAGCCAGGCTATGCAAAGAAACCCTGACTTGAAAAACCAAATAAAGTGGAGAATAATAGCCATCATTGACCCCTGACCTCTACATGTACACCCACTCACAAACATGGAAACACCTCCACCCTGCACACTGGCTAAAGTTTAAAAAGCAGAGATGTGCTTGTCAGACAAGGAGCAAGTGCACACATCAACTCAGCCTGGAATTCACTGGCAGTACCTTCCATATCTTGCTAAAAGTTTTTGTTTAATTTTAAGAGATGGGGTTTCTCTGTATAAACAACCCTGGCTATCTTGGAAATCTTTGTATAGATCAGGCTGGCCTCCATTTCACAGAGATCTACCTGCTTCTGCCTCCTGAGTGCTGGGGTTAAAGACATGCACCACCATGCCCAGCATTCCTAAAAGTTTTTTGAGGCCAATGCATTTCCAGTTTTCATTTTGTTTGAGACTGGGACAGTATAATCCAGGCTAGCCTTGGAATTACCTAAGGCTAGCCTTGAGCTCCTGATTATCCTGCTTTAACTTCCCAAATGTTGAGATTACCACCATGCATTTTCCTCCCAGTAGTCCTTGGAATTCTAGCTAAGGCCCAGAAATACCCACATTCCACTCTACCTTCAACCCAAGGTAGGGACAGGAGCCAGAGAAGGAAGCAGATAGAGCACCATCCTCTGAGGTGGGCTTTGCTTCCATGGGAAAGTGGGATGCTGCCTGAGAAGCAAGTCAGTGGTGCTACTTGGGAGACTAAGGGGTGGTTTGAAGTTCTACAGCAGCCCTGTCTGGCTTTTCTTGAACAGTATATGACCTCCTAAGCGGCCACATTGTGAAGAAGCTGACCAACCACAAGGCATGTGTGCGTGATGTCAGTTGGCACCCCTTTGAAGAAAAGATCGTCAGCAGTTCGGTGAGACTACAAGGGTTGGGAATGGGAGGGCAGCTTGTCTAGAGCTTGGACCTGGGAGGGGGCATCTCCCTGACTACTTAACACTTTCTGCTCCACAGTGGGATGGGAATCTGCGTCTTTGGCAGTACCGCCAGGCTGAGTACTTCCAGGATGACATGCCAGAGTCTGAGAAATGTTCCAGCGCTCCCACTCCGGTGTCCTGCCCTTCTGTGGCCTTTTCCTCACCTCAGTAGATCTGACCTCCAGCTCTGTAGAGGGTGGATTCTCAACATATTCTCTACCTGCTCCTCCCTTTCCCCTTCTGGGGAGTATGAGGAGGAACTGATGACATTGGGTAGTGAGAAACAGAAGCCCAGGGTCTGGGCCCAAGCTGAGCCTGGAATACCCCCACCCCCCAGGCCGAGTGGTTTCCTCACGCATTCACACCCAGTCCACTTGGATTTCTACCTGTAGCCAGAGTGTGGCAGGATAGCCATTATCTGGGGTGCAGCTTCTGCCAACAAGTGAATTGTCCTGAATGTTTTGAATCATGTTCCAATGTTAGATATTGGCTCATAGTGTAGATCCCTGAGGTCTGAATAGACCCATCAGCAATGCCCTTTGCCCAGGTCTTCACACTGAGGATTAGATTGGCCAATCAGGGCTAAGTATACTGGCCTTTCTTCCTGAGATCTTTGAAGGAGGACAGGGTGGGTAGAGCTCTGTTTCCTCAGCACTCTCCTGGGGTGAGTCTTTTCTCATACTTGGACTTTGAGGTTAAGAGACTATGGTCCGAGAAGTAGGAGTCTCCAGAAGCTCTATACATGGCCCTCCTTGCCATTGGATCCTACCATTGCTGGCAGCAGCAGCTTCAACAAGAGAGGTTAAAACAGGACCTCTCTCACCTTTTCACTGGCTTTGGTTTTCCCAATAAATTGTGTGTGGGAAACTGGCTCAGTGTGTCACTCTCCCCTTTTCCCATCTGATCTCTGTTGTCATCTCACTTCAAGGAAACAGTTTTTAAAATGGCTGTGGCAATGCATACTGTAATCTCAGTACTTGGAACTGAGAACAGAAGGATCAGAAGTTGAAGGTTATCTTCAGCCACATAATCAGCTTGAGTCTAGACTGCTACATGAGAACCTGTCTCAGAAAACCAAAATAAAAGTTTCTACAGAAAGTATGCTACTCTCTAGGAGAAGACACTTCTTGGATGCCTCAAGTGAGTGAAAATCTACAGCATTTATTAAGGCTTGTAAAGTCTTTCCTCTGCAACACAGAAACTTTGCACACGTAGACCTGGAAGCAGCAGACGATAAGCACATTTTCTGTTAAAGCTCAGGCACACCTGTGTCACCTCTGCTCTGGAGCTGTCCCAGCATGCAGAGGGGGTAGTCTAAATACACATCCAGAGAGCCTGAGCAGCACCAGCCAGCCCACTCACAACCCAAGTTCCTTAGGCTCGCAAGATGGCTCACCCAGTGAAGGCGCCTGCAACAAGACTGAAAGCTGAGCTTGATGTCTGGAGCCCATGTGGTGGGAGGGAGCTGATTTTCAGAAACTCCTCTCACTGAGCATCCACAGACACACACACAAATAAGTGTAATAAAGGAACCTAAGATGGGGCCTAGAGTGATGGCTCAGCAGTTAAGAGCACTGGCTGCTCTTCCAAAGGACCTGAGTTCAGTTCCCAGCACCCACATGGCAGCTCACAACCATTCGTTATGAGATCTGGTGCCCTCTTCTGGTCTGTAGGCATCTTTGCAGGCAGAACACTGAATACATAATAAATAAATCTCTAAGAAAAAAAGCAAAGAACCACAAGTCCTAGAGCAGCCGAAGTCAGAGGAGACGGCGTTCTTCACACACCGTAGTCTAGATCTTTCCTCGCACGTCTTGCTCTTTGAGGCAGTTTTTAAACTGGGTATGCATCCGAAGAGGCGGTCATAGACTTTCACGGCACAGAGTGTTGGGGGACTCTCTGTCATCTGGCTGGTCTTGAATGCTTGTGCTCTCTCGGTCCTCTAGCTTGAGTAGCAAAGATGGCAGACACCACTACACCATTTCCCCCAAACAGCTTGCCTTTAAGTGACAACACTAAACCTGTTGTTGATCCCTGAAACTCATAAGAGAGAACCAACTCCTAAAAGTTGTCCTCTGACCAGCGCGCACACACACACACAGGTGTGTACATGTCCACACAATAAATAGAAGTAAAATAATTGAAAACTATCCAGAGCTGAGAAGGCAGCCCTGGGTTACTTCCCATCACCAAATTAAACTGGGTTTGTTGGTATTTGCCTCTAATCTCAGCACTTAAGAGGTGGAAGCAGAGGAGAAGGGTCACAGTTCAAGGTCTTAGCTACAGAGCAGTTTGAAGGCAGCCTGGGCTACATGAGAGCCTGTCTCTAACAAGACAAAACGATACCAAAAAACAAAACAGCAAAACAAACATTTTTTATCTTGTCTGTCCTTTTGCTCCTTTGCCTACTGTCTTTTTATTGTGCTCAACTTCTGACCAGGGGTCAGTGGTTAGGAGTGCAGGCTGCTCTTCCAGACTGTCTGGATTCAATTCTCTAAGCACCCACACAAAACTCACAATCACTTCTAACTCCAGTCCTAAGAGAGCAAACACCTTTTTCTGGCCTCCATGGGCACCAGGCACGCAAGTATTGCAGAAGCATACATGAGGCAAAACATGCATAAAATAAATTAAAAACAACTCTAACAAAAAGTAGCTTACAGGGGGAAAGAGTTATTTGGCTCACACTCCAGGGAGCAGCCAGCCCATCACTGAGGAAGTCGAGGCAGGAGACATGGAGGGACGGCACTGGCTCGTTACCTGGTTTATGTTTAGCTACCTTCCATAACTGGAACACCTGCACAGGGAATGGTGTTGCCCAAAGTGAGCTGGGCCCTCCTGCTCTAATGATCAAGACAACCCCCCACAGTCATGTCCACAGGACAAGTGATCTAGGCCATTCCTTGACTGTTTTCCTCTCAGATGACTCTAGGCTGTGTGAATTTGAAAACCCTAACTAGCATAGTCCTTCTCTGTCATTTTACCCCTACGGTGAACCTATATTCCAGGGTTCCAAATCTAAAGAAAAAATTGATAGTATTTTCGAGGACCCACAGAATATCATTCGAGACATTGCCATACAGTCTTGTTACTAACAAATATAAATAGTACTATTAATAGTTACAGTATGGGGGCTGGAGAGATGGCTCAGAGGTTAAGAGCATTGCCTGCTCTTCCAAAGGTCCTGAGTTCAATTCCCAGCAACCACATGGTGGCTCACAACCATCTGTAATGGGGTCTGGTGCCCTCTTCTGGCCTGCAGGCATATACACAGACAGAATATTGTATACATAATAAATAAATAAATATTTTTAAAAAAATAGTTACAGTATGGGCTGGAGAGATGGCTCAGAGATAAGAGCATGGGCCATTCTTCCAGAGTCCTGAGTTCAATTCCCAGCAACCACATGTTGGCTCACACCATCTGTAATGAGATCTGGTGCCCTCTTCTGGCATAAAGGCACACATGCAGGCACAATACTGTATACATACTTAATAAAATTTTTTTAAAAAATAGTTACAATACAGTGCACATAAAGTAAAAATAAATAAATAATTTGCCAGGACAGGCTCTAAAGCTACAGAGAAACCCTGTCTCAACCAAAAAAAAAAAAAACCCAAAAACATACCAATAATAATTATAATAGAAATTTAATTTCAGAGGGAAAAAATAACTATCATTTTATGGTCTCTAGAAGTGTTTGTTGTTGGTTTTGGTGTTTGGGGATCTTTTTGTTTGGGGGTTTTGTTGTTTTAGGTTTTTTGAGACAGCCTCACTGTAGCCCAGGCTAGCCTGGAATTCACTAGGTAGATCAGGCTGGCCGTGAACTTGAGTTGATCCTCCTGCCTTAAATTCCTGAGTGGTATAATTACAAAAACATGACACCGCCGGGAGGTGGTAGCGCACGCCTTTAATCCCAGCACTTGGGAGGCAGAGGCAGGTGGATCTCTGTGAGTTTGAGGCCAGCCTGGTCTACAAGAGCTAGTTCCAGGACAGGCTCCAAAGCTACAGAGAAACCCTGTCTCGAAAAACCAAAAAAGAAAGAAGAAGAAGAAGAGGAAGAAGAAGAAGAAGAGGAAGAAGAAGAAGAAGAAAACAAAAACATGACACCATATCTGGTTTTTATTGTTATTATTTATTTATTAGTTATTTGCGATTGAGTTACTCTATGTAGGCCTGACTGTCCTGAAAATCACTATGTAGGCCAGGCTGGCCTCAAACTTAGAGATCGACCTGCCTCTGCCTCCAGAGGACTGGGATTAAGGGAGTACACCGCTACTTTAAACTTTTTTTAGCTAAATTTTTAATTTTTTTTTACAAAGATGTTATAAATGACCAATAAAAGACCTTCAAAGCATAAAAACATATTGGACTGGGTGTGGTGGTGCAGTTGGGAGGCCAAGGTAGGAGGACTGGTTTCAGGCTAGCCAGGGCTATGGAAAGAAGAAAGAAGAGAAACAGGAAGAAATAAAAGGGCTGGAGACATAACTCAGTTTCTCTAGATCCCACCTCCAGTACTGCTTTAAACTGGGAATGGGGCCTGGCCAAATGGCCCAGTGGGCTAAAGGGCTTGCTGTGTGTCCCTGAAAACTTGAGTTTGATCCCCAGAACCCAATGGAAGGAGAGAACTGATTCCCAAAAGTTGTCCTCTGTATGTCCTCCCTCCCCACCCCCCCTCTCTCTCACACACACACACAGAGTAATTTAAAAAATTTTTTTAATGTGCATAGTGGTACATATTTGTTCTCCCAGCACTCAGACCCTCAGAAAGGAGGTAGAAGCAGGAGGATCAGAAGTTCAGGGTCTTTTTTGGTTATGTAGAAAGTTTGAGGCCAGTCTGGGGAACATGAGACCCTACCCCCAAAGAAGGAGAAGGAGGAAAGAAAAAGAAGGCAGGCTACTGGGGGTACAGTTCAGTGGTAGTGTACTTGACTAGGGAGGATACTGGGGTACAGTTCAGTGGTAGTGTACTTGACTAGGGGGTACTGGGGTACAGTTCAGTGGTAGTGTACTTGACTAGGGGGTACTGGGGTACAGTTCAATGGTAGTGTACTTGACTAGGGAGGATACTGGGGTACAGTTCAGTGGTAGTGTATTTGATTTGCATGCCTGAGCACTGTGTTTGATCCCCATTAGCATGAATAAGAAGAGGGGAGCTAGTGGGTTTTTCCCAGCTACAATGGGGCCCACAACCTGGGTGTCCTTGTTCACTCATTCCTCTCACTGCTTTGTGGGCCTCCACGGCTCTGAAACCCCAACTTTAAGGAATAAGGAAAGAAGGTGACAAGCCATCTTGAAACAGCTGCCCAGTAACAGGTACTTCATAGGTAGGTCCTGAGGGCTCAGTCTGAGAGGCCAGGATTGTGTCAACCATGGGACCCAGAGTAATTGACTAGAGAATTGACTTCAAGTTTTGGGGGGGGGGTTCTTTTGTTGGTTTGTTTGGTTGTTGTTGTTGTTTGGAGACAGAGTTTCTCTGTATAACCCTGGTTGTCCTGGAACTCACTCTGTAGACCAGGTTGGCCTTGATCTCACAGAGATACACCTGCCTATGCCTCCTGTGTGCTGGGATTAAAGGCCTGCACCACCACCACCCAGTCAGATTTAAAGTTTGATGGATAACAGATTGGGTAATTTTTCCTTAGGCTCTTTACCCATCACCTTGGAGGACCTGGATCACCCAACCATGGCCACCATCATTCTATACAAGTGCCTTTCTCAAGGCACTTGGATTTCACCTATTGATTCTTAGCATCAGGAACACAAGCTGCAACCCAATAGGTGATGCCCTGCACACTATATTCTGCTACCATCAATGTGCACAGCCATCCTGGGACAAACTGGCCTTTCAGAGATCTTCATCTGGATGGGAGCAGGAGCCTAGCTAAGCTGCTAGGGTCACCATAACTATGACTACCCCAGTGTATCCGCTTCTATGACCTGCCTATGACACCAAGCTGTGTACACACCTCACTGCTCTCAGAGCCCAAGAGAAGGACCCACATTTGGGGGAAAGATAAACTCTGCTGGTTTGCTTTAATGCATTATGATGGCTAATCTTGGTTGTCAACTTGACTACATCTGGAATGAACTAAAACGGAAGCAGCTGGGCACACCTGTGAGGAATTTGTCTTGATTGACTAATTTGAGGCAAGAAGATTCACCCCAAATCTGAATCTTTTGGGTTTGACGAACCACTGTAGACCTGGTCCATACCTTTTGGTGGCAGCCCAAGTTAAAGGACATGGAAGAAGGAAGCTTTCGCCTTTTGCCTGCTTGCCGTCACTCTCCCTGGCAAGGTCATCTATCCTGATGATGCCGAGGCATTCTTTCCCAGGTATCAGAACCTACTTCTCGGGGACTCTCACACAGACCAAAAGCCAGCTAAGCCATCCAGCCTCATGGATATCTGGTAGCCTTTCCGTAGGGAGATAGTGATTGTTGACATTAGGCAGACACAGCCTGAAAGCCACTCTAGTAAAACACCCTTTTCATTCAGATGGATTCCATCTGCTCTGCTCCTCTAGAGAACCCTGCCTAATACTGGCATCCGAGGTTCCCTGTGGAGGAAAGCAAGGTAGAGCTGAGATGAAGGTAGATGGGCTTCAGCTGGCCAAACTAAGACAAGCAGACACGAGCTGACTGTGGCCAAGGACAGCTCTGAGCAGCAGGCCTTGCCCTGAGACATGACCTGGAATGTGGCTGGAACTGAGAACGCAAAGCTAACAGGAAAGGACACAGGCTGTGTCAGGACACACTTCCACACAGCCAAGGCCTGGACCATGCTGACTGTCAGCCCTCAAACTGGCCCATTACTGCCCCCCTTCCCTGCCTGCCAGCTGCCAGCAGGGCTCTGCCCTGTGTCTACCACACCTGTCACTGCCTATCCTTGTCCCAGGGGGACGGGTATTAGCCCCTCCTCAGCCTCCCAGCAGAGCAGGCAGTTAGTGGGGAGGGGAGGGAACATGGAACGGGGACCGATGGTGGGGGCAGGGCCGGGGGCCGGGACCCGAGTCCGAGCACTGCTCGGATGCCTGGTCAAGGCACTGCTCTGGGTTGCCTCAGCCTTACTGTATTTTGGAAGTGAACAAGCCGCGCGCCTTCTAGGCAGCCCCTGCTTACGGCGCCTCTACCACGCTTGGTTGGCAGCAGTGGTCATCTTTGGGCCCCTTCTGCAGTTTCATGTCAACTCCCGGACGATCTTCGCTAGCCACGGCAACTTCTTCAACATGTGAGTCCACTGGAGTCCATGGGAGCTGGCTCCCTGTACTCTCAGATCCCAGCTTCCTTCTCCGGGCCTCTCTGTTCGGTTGCCAGTCGGAACACTAAAAATAGGCTAGGAGGTTGAGAAGGTCGGGGGAGAAAAGGGGGGAGGAGACGAACAGAGCCTGGGGGTGCAAGGGAAGTAAAGAACTGAGAGGAAATGTGGCCCCTAGAATGTCCAGTGACCGGGTCCTCTAAGGAGACGGGCAATGTGGAAATGGTGGGGGTTGGAAAGAGACAACTAGTGATGGGGTGTGGAACACAGATACAAGGTAGGGACTGGGGCTCAACCTGCTTTCCCTCTTTCTGCCCACAGAAAGTTTGTGAATTCAGCATGGGGCTGGACGTGTACCTTCTTGGGGGGCTTTGTGTTGCTGGTGGTGTTCCTGGCTACACGGCGTGTGGCAGTGACGGCCAGGCACCTGAGCCGACTGGTGGTGGGGGCAGCTGTCTGGCGGGGGGCCGGCCGGGCCTTCCTACTCATCGAGGACCTGACCGGTTCCTGCTTCGAGCCTCTGCCCCAGGGCCTACTGCTGCATGAGTTGCCTGACCGCAGGAGCTGCCTGGCAGCCGGCCACCAGTGGCGAGGCTACACTGTCTCCTCCCACACCTTCCTACTCACCTTCTGCTGCCTCCTCATGGCTGAGGAAGCCGCTGTATTTGCCAAGTACCTGGCCCATGGGCTACCAGCTGGAGCCCCCCTGCGCCTTGTTTTCCTACTCAATGTGCTATTGCTGGGCCTCTGGAACTTCTTGCTGCTCTGCACCGTCATCTACTTTCATCAATATACCCACAAGGTGGTGGGTGCAGCAGTAGGCACGTTTGCCTGGTACCTTACCTATGGTAGCTGGTACCACCAGCCCTGGTCTCCTGGGATCCCAGGCCATGGGCTCTTCCCCCGATCCCGCTCAATCCGCAAACATAACTGAAAGAAATAAAAGCATACCAGGCCTGGCTCTGGCTCTTGTTCTTGTCGGGCCTAAGAGGGTGGGAAGGGTAAGAGAATAGTGTGATAGATGCTTGAGTTCCCTCCTCCTCATTCCCTTAATGTCATTTACCTCGAATGTGTTTTCTTGTACTCGACTTCATCCTTTGGGTTTCCTAGTCTGCAGACTTCAGCTTTCTGGAGCTGTGATGTCAAGGGATGGTTCTACGGAGGCTGGCAATTGTCCTTAGGTGTGTATCTAAGCTTTCCGTTGGCAGATGCTTCATCTCCAACCTGGTTACTTCATTTTTTCCCCTGCCTCCGTCACAGACTCCTGATTTCCTTAGGACCTGCCTATCTGGGCAGCTCATGCCAGGACCTTTCCTACCTCTATCTCATAAGGATGGCACACTCATTCACTTCATGACAGTGTGTTAAGCCAGGCATAGTTCTATGCCATGTGAACAAGACAAACGAGGCTTCTGCTGCTTGAAGCAGATTAGCTCTGGAGAAAGCAAAAGAGGAACACACAAGTAGCAAATGCTTGATGGTGCTTGCTCTCGTCAGGCACTGTTCTAAGAGTATATATATTATTTATATAAATGAATACATTTAGAGGCCAGGGGAATGGTTCGGCAGGTACAGTGCTTGCTGTGCAAGCCTAAGGACGAGTGTTTGGTTATCCAGTGCCCAGATACTAAGCTGGGCATGGCAGCATGCATCTGTCATCCCAGTACAGCGGAGGCAGAAGCAGGAAAATTCCTGGAGCTTGCTAACCAGCTAGTGTAGCTTAGGGGTGAGCTCCAGGTTTAGTATGAGAGCCTTTTTTCAGTAAGTGAGATGCAGGATGGGTGAGGAAGACACCATTCACCTCTGGCTTCCATGGGCTTTTGTCTGTGCATGCACTCTCATGTACATACGCACACAGACAGTTTTGACCCCCACAACATCCCAGTGAGATAAGTTCAGTAGTGTTCCTATTATGCAGTTGTGATTTTTTTATGTGCATAGGTGTTTTTACTGTGTGTGTGTGTGTGTGTGTGTGTGTGTGAACATACTTGTGGAGGTCATAGAAGGCATTGGATCCTCGGGAACTGGAGTTACAGGCAATTGTGAGCTGTCATGTGTCTGATCAATGAGAATTGACCAGAAGCACTCTGGAAGAGCAGCCAGTTCTCTTAACCACTGAGCCACTTCCCATCACCCACCCTTTTTGTTTGTTTTTTGTTTTTCGAGACAGGGTTTCTCTGTGTAGCCCTGGCTGTCCTGGAACTCATTCTATAGACCAGCCTGGCCTCCAACTTGGAGATCCACCTGCCTCTGCTTCCAGAATGCTGGGATTAAAGACCTGTGCCACCACCTTCTGGCTCAAAGCCTGGCTTTTTGTCCAACATTTAAAAAAAATAAAAGTTGGAAAAAGTAAAAGTGACGTGTGAAAATTACATGTCACTAAAAATCTCGGGTCCATAAGTTAGGTTTTATTGAAACTCACCCACACTAATTCATTTCATGGGCTGCTTGCCTCTTGCAGTACCAGAGTTGAGTGGCTACAGACGTGGTGACACTTCCCAAACCTAACTAGCCATCACCAACCCCTTATAGAAAAAGCTTGCCTGACCCTGTTCAAACCACTATATTATCCTCTCTCAAAAACAAACAAAAATGACTAATGTCAGAATGGCGGGTGCTGCGGAGGTACTGAAACAGGACGGCTTGTAATAAACTGGGCGGGGAAGATACTTTCTGAAAGATGACGGTGGAAAATTCTCTCTAAAAAATTGACATCCGAAATGAGTGAGGACATTGAGGGAAGAGTGTTGTAGGTTTCCCTGGAATAAACACTACCTACAAGTATTTGCTTGTGTGATGAATGAGTGTGGAAAGCAACAGACCGTCAACTTGAAGGGGATAGGTGATTGTGAAAGAAAGGTTTTTGGATTTTATCATAGAGACCTGACTCCCTGCTGTCGGGGAATGGTTCATAGGGTAATAGAGTGTGCCACAATGGTTTTGTGCGGATAAGGATAGTGCCAGTGTCTCAGCGTAGTCGTCTGGTGAGCAGGAGTATGCTGGTGAAATCAGGGGACCATTCTGGCAAGGCGAAAAGAGACCAGGTCTTGCTCCAAATCAGAAAAGATTTAAAACCCCCAAGTAAGGCTTATTATTGCCCTGGCCCTAGCAGGAGAAGTAGGGGGCGACCGGAAATGGAAGGCGGGGGTGGGAAGGGGCAGAGGTGCCGGCGCTGGCAGGCGGGCTCTGGGAGGCGGGCCTGGGAGCCGAGGGGAGAGCCCCGAGTGCTGGGCGGAAGCGCTACTCGGGCTGCTGGAGGAGCCCCCGCCCCTCAGTAGGCTGTCCCCGCCTCCTCCAGTCCCTCCACTCCCCAAGCCAAGGAAGGCTGTGCAGGTTTCGAGCTCTGCTTTCGCTTTCCCTTCCCGCTGCCCACTCCAGGCTCCTCGTGCGGCGCTTAGCCCCCCGCCCGTTCCGACCATGGCCACACTGAGGGTCCATCCTGAAGCCCAAGCGAAGGTAAGTGCTGCGGGTTCGAGTCCGGGTGAGAGGCATTAGAGAGGCGTGGCTCGGAGCGGACCAGTGTTCCGGGGATCAGCCCCCAGCCCCCACATCTGAGTCGGGGGTCTGCTCCCTAGCCTGCAGCCAGAAGCACCTGATCCCCTGGGAGTAGGTGAGGCGGCTGTGGTCCAGTGGGGTGAAATGAAGCCGAGAGCTAGTGTGAAGTCTCCTGGCTTGGGGCCCGGGCTACACGCAGAGACGGGGAGAGGGACTTGCCCCAGCCACTTCGAGATCTTTGACTCAGTTCAGGAAGGGCACACGCCTGCACCCTGCCTCTGCCCTCTGGCTTAGGGTTTTGTTTTGTTCGAGACAGGGTCTCATTATGTAGCCCCGGCTGTCCCGAAACTCTTTATGTAGATCAGGCTGGACTCGATCGAAATCACAGAGACCCACCTGACTTTACCTCCCAAGTGCTGGTGTTAAAGGCGTGCATGGTGTACCATGCCCGGTCAGAGGGCTTTCTTATCTCTCCTTACACAACTCTGGTGACCCAAGGGATGTTCTCCCCAAATCCAACTCCCATGGGGATCCACTGAACTCTCCCCAGATTGAGGTGTGCTGAAAACTGCCACACCACCTCAGACCATCCTATACAGGGAGGGACCCATCTCTCTTCAGGAGTGGCCTTAGAGGGATCCACTCCTCTATTCCCAAAAGGGAACTGCCCTCAAATGAAGTGGCCTTAAAGCTAGGTTTCTGAAGGGTTGCCTGTACCCTACAGGTGGATGTGTTCCGCGAAGACCTGTGTAGCAAGGTAAGACCTAACAGTCATCGGCAACCCCGTCCAGCTGCTATTGCTGCGCCCTTCCTTGTTGGGCGGTGTGAGCCCTTACTTCACTAGGAAAGGGCATCTGATTATGACCCCATCCTCCTCCACCACCTCATACAGACAGAAAACCTGCTTGGGAGCTATTTTCCCAAGAAGATCGCAGAGCTGGATGCATTCTTAAAGGTACAGGGTCCTGCAAGGACTCGAGGGGGGCCTGGGGATGGGGGTGTGATAAGAGGTACACCCTCATCTCCAGCTCTACCACTAGGAGCCAGCTCTCAATGAAGCCAACCTGAGCAATCTGAAGGCTCCGTTGGACATCCCAGTACCCGATCCAGTCAAGGAGAAAGAGAAGGAGGAGCGGAAGAAACAACAGGAGGCAAGCTGGGAGACCTGGGGGGTGGGCCAACCATAGAGAAAACCCGGCCTCAGTCCTGTCTTCCTCCCCACAGAAGGAAGAGAAGGATGAGAAGAAGAAAGGGGAAGACGAAGAGAAAGGTACCTGAAACCCAGGCAGAGACTTCCGGCTTGCATTCTACACCCCGTTTTCTAGCCCTCAGCAGCTCGGTTATTAACTGACCCATTGCACACTCTAGGTCCTCCCTGTGGCCCAGTGAACTGCAATGAGAAGATTGTGTTTCTCCTGCAGCGCCTAAAGCCCGAGATCAAGGATGTCATTGAGCAACTCAATCTGGTGAGCTCTGCTTTCACCCGTGCTTCAGCATTGTCCTCTTGGTCCCTGCCAATTAGGACAGTGGCACACAGGAGAGGACAGAGCAAGTGAGCCAGCCTTAGGCTCAGCATGGACCTGGCACTCCTCCATCCACTGTGGGCAGACAAGGGAAGAATAGGAACCTGGGACTCGGGATGTGTATATGGAGGGGAAAGAAGGGAGGTGGTAATAAACCCGATACCTTCCTTTGCTCCAAGGTCACTACCTGGTTGCAACTACAGATACCTCGGATAGAGGATGGGAATAACTTTGGAGTAGCTGTCCAGGTAAGAACACTGCCTCTCAATCCTACACAGCCCTCCTGGATAGCCTGTGCTTCCTTCTCACCCCTTTCTTTCCCAGGAGAAGGTGTTCGAGCTGATGACCAGCCTTCATACCAAGCTGGAGGGCTTCCACACTCAAATCTCGAAGTGAGTTGCCTGGCCGCCACACCCCCAGCACACTCTACCTTTGGGGATAGGCCTGGGCTCCCTCCTTTTTTTCTACTCCATGCACACTGCTTCCACTTCCCACAGGTACTTCTCAGAGAGGGGCGATGCGGTGACCAAAGCAGCCAAACAGCCCCACGTGGTAGGTGAGGCCCCGGTCAGGTTAAGCTGGGGAAGACACATCTCAAGTCAGGACTAACCCTGGGTTTCTGCAGGGGGACTATCGGCAGCTGGTGCACGAGCTGGATGAGGCAGAGTACCAGGACATCCGGCTGATGGTCATGGAGATCCGTAATGCTTATGTGAGACGGGGAGAGGTGGGCGGGGGTGGAAAGAATGACCTTTCTCGGGTCATCCAATTTCTGACCAAGCAGACTTGGGGTAGAGGATGACAAGATCAGCCTTTCCAAAGCTAGAACTAGGACACAGAGCCACTGGGGGCCGGTGGCTAACCTCCACCACTCCACCATGATCCTGTAGGCTGTGTTATACGACATCATCCTGAAGAACTTCGAGAAGCTCAAGAAGCCCCGTGGAGAAACAAAGGGAATGATCTATTGAGCCCCCTCTCTCATTCTGTGATGGGGTACAATAGAGACCTTCCTGCTCTTCACCAGGAATTATAGACTGTACCCAATCTTCTTCCTGCTGGGGTTTCCCCCTTACTCTGCCTCCCAAACACAATAAATATATGGTTGCCCAACAGCCTATCTCTTTATTGTACTCTGACCCTCTGGTTCAAGCATTTCCACTGGTGGGACCGCTCCATTGGGTGATTTGAGTGTTAAGCTGCTGGTTGGTCCAGTCCTGCCGAATGTCATCAAGATGGCAGTCAAAGTCCACAAGGTGGCGGTGGGCCTGGCCCTCCAGCAGAGCTCCCACCATCTGTCTTGACTCTTCCCAGTCTCTCCACATCACTCTGAAATTAGAGCAAAGCAACCATGGAGGCCAAACTGGGGCCAGACCCAGACTTAAAGGATTGTGTCTAAAGAAGCCACAGGGCAGGACCAAGGACAAAGGAGGCCTGGGGAGTCTTGGACTTCCAAGAAGGGATAGAGGTAGTGGGACACTCACAAGTTCTTGTCCTTAGGCACCCATCGAAGACCTTGGTTCTCCAGGACAATGACTGGAGGTACACGAGGCCGAGTCACCAATTTCTTATTATCCAGCTGAGTGGACAAAGGGGTGAGAGTCTCAAGATGCTCTCCCCACTTCCTCTCCACCTCCCCACTGTAAAGCCCGAGTCTCACCATAATAAGCACTGCATCAGGGAAGAATTCTGCAATTCGCCCAGCGATTTTCAAGGCCAGAATCCCGGGGCTGTGTAGGGGGAAGATCAGAGGAGTGAGGAGCCAACTGAGGGCAGACCCAGGTCTCCTCCCAGGTCTCACAGATGTGCACAGCTGTAGCCTTTCCCTGCAGCTGTCCTGGGAGTGTCGGCCCTGCTTGATGCACGATTGCTTTATGCTTGAATGCTGTGGGAAACGTGCTCAGATTCTGCTGATGAGAGTGGAAATCTAAAGTAGGCTTTGAGGAAGGCAATTTGCCTTAATCATCCAAATTAAAACCAAGAGGGCTGGAGCAATGGCTCAGTGGTTAAGTGTACTAACTACTCTTCCAGAGGACTTAGGTTTGAATCTCAGCACCCATATGGCAATTTACGACCAGTCCCAGGGGATTCAACGTCCTCTTCTGGCCTCTTGAGGCACTGCATGCACATGGTATACAAATATAACGTGATATATACAGTAAGGGCAAACCACAAAAATAATAATTTACTGGGTGGGAAGATAGGGATCAGCAAAAGTGGAGAAGAGGAACAGGGTAGGGTACTAGGGGAAGAGCAATTAAGAATAAAAATATGGGGGCTGGAGAGATGGCTCAGAGGTTAAGAGCACTGGCAGCTTTTCCCTAGGACCAGGGTTCAATTTCCAGTACCCATAGGGCAGCTCACAATTGTCTGTAATTCCGGTTCCAGGAGATCTGGCGCCCCCACACAGATATATATGCAGGCAAAACACCAATGCACACAAACATAAAAGAATAAAATACGATCTGGGTTGGCACACAACTTTAATCCCAGCACTCAGGAGGCAGAGGCGGGCAGATCTCTGTGAGTTTGAGGCCAGCCTGGTCTACAGAGAGTTCCAGGACAGTGAGGGCTACACAGAGAAACCCTGTCTTGAAAAACAAACAAAAGTATGTATGAAAATGCAGCAGTGGAACCACTTACTTTATTTGCTAATATAATAATTTAGGCGGTCCCTAGGAGCCACCACGAAGTTTTGCTGGGTCTGCCCAACGCTCTGAGGCCTGAGTCAGAAAGGCAAAACTTTTTTTCCTGGTTTTTTTTTTTTTTTTTTTTTCCGAAGCAGCGTTTTCTCTGTATCCCTGGCTGTCCTGGATCTCTCTCTGTAAACCAGGCCGGCCTCGAACTCACAGAGATCTGTCTCTGCTCCCCAGAGTGCTGGGATTAAAGGCAAGCACCACCACATACCGGTTTAAAAGTGATGGGCTTTTTAAGTCGCTGGTCTCACTTCCTCAGTTCGTACAGAACCTGGGAAGCACCAGCCGCCTGTATGCCGCCCCCCCCCCATTACAGGATCCTTCGACGGCCATATTCATCTCTGGTATTTTCTCACTCCAGTGCTCAGTATAATGGCTGGTGTACAGCCCGGCTGCTAAACACTTGATGAAAAAAAATAAAAGGAATGACGCTGGTCTGTCTATCTGCACCTCACCCACAGCTGCCACAATCATCTGCCTGCTCGTCCCGAGCTACCCAACTCACCTCTGGTCGTCCAAAGCAGCATTGGCGTGGTAGTACCCAGCTACTACCAGACCGGCCTGTGCGCCCCACACATCGACCTGTCGTGAGAAAGGGGCCAGCAGTAAATAAATCAATGATTCAGGCTCTGTGGGTGCATACTGAGGACAAGGGGTCGAGCATGCATTTAGGCTGAGGGTCCTAAAGAATGGGAGCTGGGGGGGGGGGCGGTGAGTAGGGATGGGGGCGGGGTTCTCGAGGCCACACCTGATTGAGCGCAACCTCCAGCATGACCGACAGGGCCAGGTGGCTGTGGAAGAGGGGCACACAGTCGGTGAGGCAGAGGCATTCTCCCGACTGCGGCGCGGGAGCCAGCAACAACCCGTTGACAGCAGCGTATGGGTACCGAGAGGCGTGCAGGAACATCTTCCCGTAGGCCCGGGCAGAAATCTCCACCTCCCCCATAGCGAACCGTGCCTCTCGGCACGCAGAACCCCAACCAGTGTGGCTTCCCAACCACTGCAAGCGAGTTGTGCCTCCTCACTAAGGTCTAAGTTGCCTCTAACACCAGGTAACCTCTCTCCGCAGCCTGCCCTCAACAGGATCCAGAACTGGGTCCAGAAACAACCGGAGGAACCGAGCCCCGCCTCCTCTAAACACTCCGGGGCAGGCGCACTTGCTCGCAGGCCTGCTCCGGGTCATCCCCTAAGAGCCCCGCCTCCGTAGTGCTCTCTGATAGGACAAGACGTTCTAATTTCGTCCAATCAAAAATTTTAAAATTTATCTTGGCTTGCCTTAGCCTAAAGCGAACTGGAAAGAAGGCATTGGGCTAAAGCTTATTAGCTAAACTACCCGGTTTATACTTTGGATTTTGTTTTGTTCTAAGGAGGGAAGACAAAGTCTCGACCTAGGCTAACCTCAAACTCACGGATGCTTCTGCCTCCATATCTCAAGTGAAAACCCTAGGTTTACAGACCCCGCCATCACAGCCAGTTCCAATTTGTGTGGGTTATTGCAGGTTGGTTTAGCCGGTTTACCAGCTCTTACTGTACCTTAAGGCTTTGGGCAAAGACAGCTAGGTTGGAGGGCTGGCCCCTAGCTGGATGTTCTGGAGAAACTTGGGGACAAAACTATTCGCCTTAGCCAGGCAGTGGTGGCGCATGCCTTTAATCCCAGCACTTGGGAGGCAGAGGCAGGCGGATCTCTGTGAGTTCAAAGCCAGCCTGGTCTACAATGTGAGTTCCAGGACAGGCTCCAAAGCTATACAGAGAAACCCTGTCTCGAAAAACTAAAAACAAAACAAACAAAAACCCCGTTCGCCTTGCTCCAACTATAGGAAGAGTGGGCCTGCACCATAGATAACCAGCAGCCTAGCCTTCCCAACCTCAAGCTCTGGCCTTTGGATTCATTAATGTAGTGCAGCACCTTTAAGGCAAAGTACAAGTCCATGACCCTGAATTCCAAACTGAAACTGATAAGAATGCAGCACATTCTTTTGACATATTTCAAAACAGGACAAGAGCTTGAATTTAAAAGTCCCTTGGAGTCTATAACCAGCCACACAGCAGAGGAGCCATTGTCTCCACCGCCTCAGAAGTGAATCCTAAACTGCAATCCCATCACTCAGAGGGTGGAGGCAGGAGGAACAAGAGTTCATGTTAGCATTAGCTACACGGTGCCTTTGAGGCCAGCCTAGGCTATGAAAAAATTTGTCTAAAAACAGACCAAAAACAGTCTCAAAAACATGACTGGAGAGATAACTCAGCAGTTATCTCTCTGTACAATTTTACAACTTGTTTCTAGCACCCATATCAGGGGGTTCACAAGCAACTGTGAACTACAGCTTCAGGGGATCCAGCGCTATCTTCAGGTCTTTATGGGCACCAGCACACACGTGGAATACATTCACACACGCACACACGCGCACACATGCACAGACATAATTAAAAAAAATACCCAAATCTCAACAGATGTAAAAACAGAAATTGATTGGGGGAGGGCAAAAGATAAAAAGGCTCAGTCCTAAAGAGGTTGAAAAAATAAAAAAATAAAAAAAAGGCAACTCCCCCACCCCATAATGCCCATGGATGGTAATATGTTCTCATTTGCCTTTTTAAGACCTTCCTTTCTGCCAGCACTGAGAAATCTCAGGATCTCATTCTCCCTCCAAGCTTGTTTTCAACTCCACAACCGTTCTTAATTCCCACACCATAGCAATAAAGCTTCCCCATCTATCCAAAGCCTAATTCCTCCTCCAACAGCTTTGCCCAATATACCCTTTACCATGCTAAAATTGGATGGAAATACCTTTGTGACATTCCAAACTATAGGTTACCTGCATAGCTGACAAGGCATGCAAACTTCTACCCTGTTCCTTTTCAACTTACTGTGTAACCAGGGTGCCCTGAACTTGAGATCCACTTACCTCTGCCTCCTGAGTGCTGTGATTGAAGGCATACTCACCATGCCCTGCTCTACCCTGTTCTTTAGAAGGAACTGGTAAGAACACATCAACCTCACTTTCCTGGCACCCTCTCCCATTTTCTTTTGTAATTCTTTGTTTTTATTTCATGTGTAAGGGTGTTTGCTTGCATGTATGCCTGTGTACTATGTGCATGTCTGGTGCCTGCAGAGGTCAAGGGAAGGTCTCAGATCCCTTGGAACTGGAGTTACAACAGTTACTTGCTACTGTGTGGGTGATAGGAATCTAGCCTGGGTCCTCTGGAAGAGCAGCTAGTGCTCTTAAACGCTGAGCCATCCCCACCAACCAACCCTCTCCATTTTCATTTCCATAGTCACCTTTCTCTGAGGCTCTCAATAAATGATCTCTAAAAGAACAACAGAGGTAATCTACATAAAGTATAAGTCATTTATTTTCCTTCTAATCCTTAGCTCAGTACATAGATGGCTTTTCTTCACCCTTTGGGTTGACAATTTTCTCTAGGTTGCTGCTGATGATATGATAAAGCTCAGCCTGGAGGAAAACAGAAGAACAGAGTTAGGTTCTTGGCTTCCCACCCCTTCCATCCACTTCCCCCAGGAGCTTACTCCACACTCACATAGAAGGCCCTCAGGTCCAGCACCATGGCCCTGAGTACCCCGTAGGCTGCTTCATCTCGCTCATGCACCAAGGCCCGGTAATCCATCTGGGAAGTAGGAAACAAAACTGAGTCAGCACCAGCAGAGGTTGGGACATTAATTTTGTTTCCTCATACAAAGACGAGATTAACTGGAAGATAAGCCCCAACAAACACAGAATTAAATAAGGAAAAGGGTCAAGGATGTTGGAGCCCTAATCAGTTTTGCTTTCTGGAATAATATTTTCCACATCGTGCAAGCCAAAAACAAAAGAAAGAGGATCTCTTCTCCCCACCTCAATTCCACCCCTGGCCAGCCACAGCTAAAATGTTGGTGGACTATGCACTCACTACATGGGTCTCCTTGGAGGCTTTGGCTACAGCATCCCCACGTTCTGAGAAGTACCTGTGAGTAAGGAATGTGTGTGTTAAAGGAGATGTACAGCCACACACACCCCACCCCTCGGTCTGCTATCATTCCGACAGATCTGTCTTGCTTTGAGAATCCTACAGCAATGTCTCTGTAGGTCCCTGTGGTCTTGTGGCTGTTCTCACTTGGAAATGGTTGTCTGGAAGGCTTCTACTTTGGTCTTGACAGCATTCACTCTCTCCAGAACCTTCTCCTACAGAGACATGAGAAGCAAAGAGAATTCTTCATCTCCCCCTTTACTAGTCCCTCTTTTCTACTTCCTAGTTTGCCTCGCTCCTGTCCCTCACCCCCAAGTCTCTTCCCACTCTGTCTTCAGTCACTGATTCTTACCTGAACTGCCACCCCAAAATCATTCCCATCCTCAATCTTGGGGATCAGGTGCTGGATCCATGTGATTACCTGTGTTAAAAGGAGCACTCACTCAACAATCCGACTGGAATCTCATTATGCCACTTCTCAAAAAATTATTTATTTTTATTACTTTACTCTTTATGTGTATGGGTATTTTGGCTTCATGCCTATCTATGTACCACGTGCATTCCTGGTGCCCACATAAGGCCAAAACAAACAAACAAACAAACAAAAAAACCCTGGAACTGGAGTTACAGATGGCTGTGAGCTGCCATGTGGGTGCTGGAAATCAAACTTGGGTCCTCTGGAAGAGCAACCAGTGCTCTTTTTCTTTCTTTCTTTCTGGTATTTTCAAGACATGGTTTCTCTGTGTAGCCCTGGCTGTCCTGGAACTCGCTCTGCAGACCAGGCTGGCCCAGGACTCACTGAGATCACCTGCCTCTGCCTCCCAAGTGCTAGGATTAAAGGCACACACCACCACGCCCAGCTAGCAGTACTCTTAACCTCCGAGCCATCTCTCCTTTCCATAGCAAGATGAAAGATTCTTTTGTTTGACTTTTTGTTGAGACAGGGTTTCTCTATGTAGTCCTGGATGTCTTGGCGCTCCATATGTAGACCAGGCAGGCCTTGACCTCACAGGCTCCTTCTGCCTCTGCCTCCCTATCATGCCACTTCTTAACAACAGCTACGTCTAACTGAACACTTACTACGTGCTAGGTGCCATATTATAAATTACTGATCTCATCTAACCACTATCAATCTTCCAAAGCGTACAGTCTGACTGTACCATTTAACACAAGAAACAAACGAGTCACAGGATGTCTAAGAGAGCTATATAAATGACAGAATCAGGATTTGAATCTAGATTCTTTCTAGGGCTCAAGCTTTTAAACCAACTCACTGTATCATATCACCTACACTGCGTACCTAATATCACAGGTTGAGATTACAGAGGTGGCTACAGCACAGGCTCTCATTTTTAGAGCTACCATTATGATACCACACAGATGTCAAATGAGAAAAACAAAGAATATCTAAACCCAAAGGGAGAGGACAGCAGGTAAGATGCTTTGTGCGCACACGAATACACGAGGACTTGCATTCCAATTCTTAGCATACACATAAAAGCAGGGCACAGTGGCATACACTGTAATCCCAGTGTTGGAAGTGGTGGTAGTAAAGTTGGCAGATCCTGGAGGCTCCCTGGTGACCCAGGACAACTAAAACAGCAAGATCCAGGTGCAGTGAAACCATGCCTCAAAAAAAAACCAAAAAAACCTCCAAATGTTGACCTTTGGCCTTCAAACATATACGCAATTGAAAACACCCACACACGCCTGCGTGTGCACACACACAATTTACACACACACAAATCCAAGACACAAAAGCAAGTTTCCTTATTCAATACTAGGTCTCTAGATGAACGCTCTGAATTGAACATAGCTTTGCCTTGCTTTTCTTCCCACATCCTCCAGTTTCCTGGCTTACCAGAATGCATTTCTCTTTGAGAGTCCAGACTTCTGGCTTAATCAAACCAAGCAGCGCCAGAAGCTTCTCATTCCCAGGGAGAAAGCCACACTTAGGGACTATGAAAAAGATGGAGACAGACTTTTTGGTTACTCCCCGTCAATGCACCGGTTTCCCTCCCAGTCACCCGGTTCTCCATTACCGTCTTTCTTCTCCTGCTTGTCTGTTTCCATCTAAGGCAAAAGGAGAAAAGCAACTTTAGGAAACTCACGGAGGCTACAATGGTGTCGTTTCCACTGGCTGACAGTCCACAAGCTCTGCACACTGAATGCCTTACCTCATCGTCCTTGGGTGGGGGATCTGGGATGGGGATGTCCAGAGGAGCCCGGAGGGAGGAGAGGTCAGTCACATTGAGGAAATCCTCCTGCAGAATTTATTCTTAGGCACTGCCCAGCCTCCTCCCCTCACCAGTCAGAGCCTTCCCTCCATTCCCTCCTCATAGTCCATCTCCTCTCTCCCTCCCAGTCCAGGCTCAGGCTTTTACAGCCGAAGTTCCCAGCATGCCGATACTAGTTGCCAGAGGATAGGTGGTGGGAGAGTCGCCAGGCGATGGAGTAGAGGAGTCTTAAATCACTCACCTGCAAGAGCTGACTCAGGGATATGATTTTCTGTGGCAAGAACGTGGAGAGGAAGTCATCAGCCTGTGAGTTACAAAAACAATCATACAAGATGTCGGCTGAGATGGATGAGAAGAAGGCCCTCAGAAACCACTGAGTCACAAATGAGGAAACTGTAGACCTGGAACGTAAGGGACTTACCCAATCTGATGGGTGGCAGAAGTAGGATTGTGGGTGCTTTGGGCACCATCTTTCCCTCTCGGCAAAAGAGGGTGGGGTGGGGGAGTGGCAAAAGCAGTTAAGAGTTCTAAGAGCGATCAGATTACGAGTAGAAACCAATCTGTAGAGCTCCCCTTGAGTTAAGGAAGGTTAGGAAAAGGCCAAAACTAGGATGAATTGGGGGTTACTCAGAGGTTGTGGCTCTTAGATCACGGCGCTAAGGTCAAATCGCTTGGATCCAGAGACTTACCTCCTGGAAAAGGTTTTGTCTGAAGACATCCACCTGCACAGACAGCAGTAGTCAGACGCGGGTTAGGGGGTCCGGTTGTAAAGAATAAGAGCCCACCCTCTGCAACCGGGTGCCCGCCAACTGTGTAGCTCAAGCCTGTCCCACAGTGCCTGTTTTCCCTGGAAGACCCTGCTCAGTGCACAGACTGGCTAGAGGGCAGGGCACTGGTAATCCCCGAGTAGAAGTGAAAGCCCTAAAGAAACAGGTCGGAAGAGTTCTCACGCTAGGCCTTGGTGCCCAGGAGCACCCAGCTTTAGCTCCGTTAGGACTCCTCACCCCTTTCTGGCCTGCGGTTCCCATTTACCTGTTTACGGGCTTCTCCACTCAGTCGAACCCCACAAGGCTTGGCCATGCTTCTCCAGCTGCTAGCTCTAGACTCTCGGGGCTAGTCGCCCCAGCTTTCGCTTTCACTCTCCAGGCCCAGACCCACCCCCCTCAGCCACGCCCCCTTCTCCCCCACCCCTCCTGGCAGGCCACTAACAGTAAATAGTCTGTCAGCCATTCCCAACCAGATGCCACCAGGAAGGGCGGTGTTGGCTTAATCACCAGCCTGGGGGCTGTCCTAGGGAGGGGCTAGGGGGGCGTGGGACAGCGGCGACAGGAACAGCGGCTGCCTCTCGAGGAGGGCGGAGCTTATACCAAGGGCCGTCCAGGGGAAGTGCTGCACTGGGAGAGGAGGACAGTAAAAAAGGGGGTGTTCAGGGGTGGGGCTCCCTGAGGTCAGACCTTAAAGAAGGGACCGAGTAGCATCCGAGAAAGTAGAAGGGTAGGAAGAGGGAAAGCCTGGCAGGGTGGAGGGAGCAGGGGGAGGGAAACTGCCTTGCCTTCAGGACAAACTGGAGGAAAGCGGGAGTCGCCTGAGCGGGCTAAGGGCGGCCAGAGTTGGGTCCCCGGTAAGGAGGGACTTCCCCGCTGGGGACTGGAATTGAGCAACACTGTGGGAATAAAGATAGGAAAGCTTTGGGCAAAATAGACCAACCCCACGCGGGGGAGGGGATCCCTCCGGAAGGGGCGGAGATAGCCTGAGACAGCGGAGAGCTTGACTAGGTGAAGGTTCCTTCGCACTGTGGGAGGAGCCCGTGCCGCGGCTTCCTCATTGGCGGCAAACTGGACTCCCTTCCGGATTACAGCCCTTCCGTCACTCTGAGCCCGCCCCTTCCTCTAACGCGGCCCGCAGTCCCGCCCTCTGTGCTAGTACTTCCTGTTCCCGGCACCCCTGGCAGCTGCCCGGGCTGAGCGGGGCGGTGGCTTGAGTGACCCTGGCTGCTGCGGCGCCGCGCGCCCTTGCGCTTCGCGCGCGTCCCGGGTGGACAGTCAAGCTGAGCCTGTCTCCGATCTCGGGATGCCGGGAGAGGAGGAGCGAGCCTTCCTGGCGGCCCGCGAGGAGCTGGCGAGCGCCTTGAGGCGGGATTCCGCGCAGGTATTTCCCCTGGAACAGCTCACGCCGCTTCTGGCCACCTCTCTGCCACCAGCAGCCCGCTACCTGCAACTGGATGCCGGACGCCTGGTCCGCTGCAACGCTCATGGGGAGGTGAGGCTAAGCCCCCCCGGCGTGCTATGGAAGGGGACCTAGGCTCAGAGGTCAGATGGTCTAGCCTCATAACCTTGCTTTTCTGACTGCTCCTAGCCCCGAAACTACCTCAACACTCTATCCACGGCCATGAACATCCTGGAAAAATACGGGCGCAACCTCCTCAGCCCGCAGCGACCTCGGTACTGGCGCTCAGTGAAGTTTAATAACCCTGTCTTTCGCAGCACGGTGGATGCTGTGCAGGTGAAACTCTTGGGCCTTATCGGAGGGAACTAGACGTATGTTGGGGGTTGACCAGAAGGGACTTGAGGGTGTTCTGAGTGGGGAACCAGCTCTATTGCCTAGGAGGCCTGCTGGGTAGTGACCTGGTCCTGAATGTGTGGCAGGGGGGCCGGGATGTGCTGCGGTTGTACGGCTATACTGAGGAGCGCCCAGATGGATTGAGTTTCCCTGAAGGGCAAGAGGAGCCGGATGAATACCAGGTTGCCATAGTCACACTAGAAGTACTACTGCTTCGCACGGAGCTCAGCTTGTTGTTGCAGGTGAGATGGCCTTCTGATTCTAAGGAGTAGACTGGGAGCCCAACCTAATTCGGGGTACTTTGAAAGCCCCCATACTGGTGAATTCTGTTTCCGCAGCAGTCTGGAAGCTTCTGCTACCCTTTCTCCCTCCGAATGTTAGGGGATCTGGCTTACAAGGACTTTGCTCAAGGTGGGAATTCTTTTAAATCTTGTTTGCAGAATACTCATCCAAGACAGAATGCACTGGACCAGCTGCTAAGAGACAACATTGAAGACGATGTAAGGAAGGCAGAAAGGATGCTATTAAATAAGGGACTGGGTTTATGGGATTCTGTCCCCCAGACACTTGTCCATTCTCTGCTTTCTTCCTCAGATGCTGCAGCTTTCAGAGTTTCACCCCCTTTTGAGAGAGATTGTTCCTGACCCCCTCCCCTCTGCGCCAGGTATGACTGGCCCTGTATGAGAGTATTAGATTAGATTGATGTAAATTTAGGTCTTTTATCTTCTTGTATTTGTCTTTTATTTCAAAAGATTAAAGGCCCTCCCCCCCACCTTCATGGGTCCAGATGTTGTAAAGAACAGTTTTGTGACTTGCCTTAGCCCATAACAGATTTAAGTGTCGACTGGTCTTATCTCGTTTGATTTTAATTTTTAGTTTTGGGGGGTGGGAGTGTAGTGTGGTGTGGATATGTGCATGTGGGTGCAGGTGCCCATGGAAGCGAGAGGCAACTGATCCTCCGGAGCCGGAGTTGCAAACAGTGCTGAACTGCCCAACCTGAGTGCTGGAGGTTAAACCTGGCTCCTTTGCAAGAGCAGTGTTGATCTTAACCTCTAAGCCATTTCTCCAGCTTTATAGCTTTATAACTTTTTAAGAAAGTAACTCTGGGGACTGGAGAGATGGCTCAGTGGTGAAGAGTGCCTGTTGCTCTTACAAAGGACCTGGTCTCAATTCCCAGCCCCTTTCCTAACTTCCCAGCCTTTCCTAACTCTAGTTCCTAACACACCTTTGATCCCAGCACTTGGGAGGCAGAGGCAGGCAGATCTCGGTGAGATTGAGACCAGCTTGGTCTATTGTGAACTACAAGTCAGCCAGAGCTACATTGTGGTGTGGGGCTGGGAGTAGATTAAGATGATATTTGTCTATGTCTGACTTGTTTTGCTCAATATGGTATCTTCAAGTTTCATCCATTTCCCTATAAGTAACAAGATTTTGCTCCTTGTGACTAATACTCCAGTTTGCGTGTTACTATAAGCTACTTATTATGTGCAACCTGTTTTCTTCATTTCATCTGTTGGTAGGTACACAGTGTGACTCCGTGTCTGGGCTATAGTATATATGTTTACTTACTGGTATGTGAATGTAGTTTTTGTTTTGTTTTTAAGTTATACTTTTTTGATTTTATTTTTTCAGGCTCCACCCCTGGTCCCTGCTTTCTCTGTGGTTCTGCCCCAGGCACACTGCACTGTCCAGCCTGTAATCAAACCTCATGCCCAGCTTGTGACCTTTTATTCCATGGACATCCGTCCCGTGCTCATCACCTTCGCCAAACCCTGCCTGGGGCTCACCAGACCATTAACCTAAACTCTAGGTGAGGGGCCCTCTTTCTCCATGATAGTGAAATTAAGAAAATTGAAGATGACTCAAGTGTCTGTTACATGCCAGGTTCTCTAGTAAAGACTGTTTCATAGAGAATAGTTAGTCTAGTCATCAAGGAAATTATAGACATAAGCACTAAGCAAGTGGCAGTCGTGATAGACAGATTGTTAGATACACAGGTAGGTAGTAGGTGGACAGTCGTGTCTGAAGAGCGCCCCATTCAGTGCTATAAAGACTTAGCATGGGAGATTAAGGTACTGTGTTAAGAGAGATGCTACCTGGAAGATGTTAGCTGTACTCTATCGTTTAAATATTGAATCATCTGTGGGTATGAGAGTATTCCAGACAAAACAGCAATCCCAGAAGCCAGAGCTGTATGTCATAGCCTAGGCAGTGTGAGATTCTCAGGGGTGAGGAGACTAACTTCCACCTCAGCTAGCCATGTCTTCTTTTCTATTACAGTTTACCTGCCTCATCCCAACCACAGCCCCACTCAACCTCCCTGGCTCTAGGAGATAGCTCTTTTTCTTCCCCTGATACTGCAACTACTTGTCTGCCCTGGCACTGTCCTACCTGTGTCACACAAAATGAGCCTTGGGCAGTGTTCTGTGCAGCCTGTAGTCAGCCCAGAGGCTGTAAGGTGCTGGGAATAGAGGGTTCCCAAGGAACTGGGGGCCTGGAACCTGAGCCTGCACGGGATCAGTGGGCCTGCCAGAGCTGTACCTTTGAGAATGAAGCAGCAGCTGTCCTGTGTGCCATATGTGAGCGACCTCGGCTGGCCCAGCCTCCCAGCTTGGTGGTGGACTCCCATGATGCTGGTGTTTGTCACCAGTCCCTTAAGGTAACCTATCCCTGGCCTTCCCGGCTCTTTATTTGCATCTGTTAACCTCAAGCCGGTCTCTCTATCGTATCCCTTTTCTTTGGTTTCCCCAGTTCTCTGTATTTCTATCATGAACCTTAGTCACACACTCAGTAGGATAATTCTCTTTACCTTTCCATCAGGGGGATATTTTGCTCTCATCTGCCCAGTCTCAAGTCTGGTACTGTGATCACTGTACCTTTTGCAACTCAGGCACTGTCTGGGTATGCGCTATTTGCAACCGAACCCGCAACCCCATCGCAGTACAGCATGCCCTTCGACCCTATGCCAGATCTTTGGAAAAGGATCTCCCAAAGCCTGGGTCCCCAGAACACCTCAGTACTTCCCTGCCTGGTTCCTGTGGAGACCCAGAGAAGCACCGCCAGGATAAGATGCGGAAGGAAAGTCTCCAGCTAGTGAGCATGATCCAGGTAAGGGTGTGGATTGGGCCTGGGTTGAGATGGGCTGAGCTTTGGGGAAAGAAGATGCCAGTTTGTTAGTTAGCACTCTTTTATTGTTGTTTTTTATTTTTTGAGATAGGGTTTCTCTATGTAACAGTCCTGACTGTACTGAAACTGCTCTATAGACCAGGCTAGCCTTGAACTCACAGAGATCTGCCTGCATCTGTCTCCCAAGAGCTGAGATTAAAGGCGTGCACCACCATGCCCGGCCAGAATTCTTTTTTTTTTTTCAAGACAGGGTTTCTCTGTGTAGTTTTGGCTATCTTGGAACTTACTCTGTAGACCAGGCTGACTTCGAACTCACAGAGATCCACCTGCCTCTGCCTCCCGAGTGCTGGGATTAAAGGTATGTGCCACTACCACCTGTCTCCGGCTAGCATTCTTATAAGACTTGTTACTGTTAGCTATAGCTGCTTTACTTTGAATGCTTCACAGAAGTCAGTTTTCATTCTGTGCCCTGGTCACATAGTCAGTATGTCCCAGCTTAGCCACTGCTGACCAGGCTAAGGGTTGGTAGAGTTTCCTTCCTGATGTTCCTCTGCTGGTGTCTGGATGTGACTGCTCTTTAGGAAGGGGAAGCTGCAGGTGCCAGTCCAGAAGAGATCTTCTCAGCTTTACAATACTCGGGCACTGAGGTACCCCTGCAGTGGTTGCGTTCAGAGTTGTCCTACGTCCTGGAGATGGTGGCTGAGCTAGCTGGACAGCAGGATCCAGGACTGGGTGCCTTTTCCTGTCAGGAAGCCCGAAAAGCCTGGCTTGATCGTCATGGCAACCTTGATGAAGCTGTAGAGGAGTGTGTGCGGGCCAGGAGGAGGAAGGTACCATTATGCTGGAGGCGGGTTGGGGTTGAGAGCACCAGAGCTTGCTTGCTGTTCCCTCTCAACATCTCAGTGCTTTCAATTGCAGGTAAAGGAGCTCCAGTCCCTAGGCTTTGGACCCAAAGAAGGGTCCCTGCAGGCGTTGTTCCAGCATGGGGGTGATGTGGCACGGGCCCTGACTGAATTACAGCGCCAGCGTCTGGAGCCCTTCCATCAGCGCCTGTGGGACAGAGGCCCTGAACCCACTCCCTGCTGGGATGGGCTGGATAGACAGGTGCTGAGAGTAGGCAAGACACCCAATATCCCACTTAAGGGAATAAGAGACGATTGAGGGAGAAGATCCTTGGGGTCTGACAGCCACTGTCTCCTGAATCGCATTGCAGAGCCTGGTCAGACGGCTTCTGGCAGTCTACACTCTCCCCAGTTGGGGTCGGGCAGAGCTGGCCCTGTCACTGCTGCAGGAGACACCTAGAAACTATGAGCTCTTGGACGTGGTGGAGGCTGTGAGGCACAGCCAGGACCGGGCCTTTCTTCGCCGATTGCTTACCCAGGAATGTGCTGTGTGCGGGTGGGCCCTTCCCCGCAACCGGGTAAGTCTCTTCCTGCCATACCTGGACTTAGAGTGACTCCGCTCCTGCTGGACTGCCACCTCACCCTAGATGGCCTTGCTTCTGCTTTTGTCCTTACGCCACTGAAGCCTTCTGATAAGGGAACAACAGGAACACCCCTTTTAAAGAATGTTGGAGCTTTCAACATTGTATTAGCTTTCTTTTACTACAACAAGTACTGAGGTAACCAACTTAGAAAGAGAAAGCGTGTATTTTGTTATACAGTTCTTGAGGTTTTGGTGTCTCATCTGTTGGTTCCATTGTTTTGGGCCTTTGCTGGCACATCAGGTAGGAAAACGTGACACCAAAACCATTATGCTCTTGGCTAGGAAGCTAAAAAGTAAGAGTCTAGGGCTCCATTATCCTCTTCTAGGACGTTTCTAGTGTCCAGAAGACCTGCATCTACCTCCAGCATTCCACTTTTGCCAGGTATATGGTGCACATCTTTAAGCCTAGCTCTCAGGAGGCAGAGGCAAGCAAATCTCTGTGAATTTGAGTCCTTTCTGTTCTACATAGAGAGTTCCAAGCTAGACAGAGTCACATAATGAGATTCTGTCTAAAACAACAGTTTAAAAACATGAATAGATCTAAACTATAGCAAACATGCAGTAGTATTAAAAAAAAAATGTATACTAAGCTTCCCTACTCCTCTCCCCTCCCCTCAAAATCCTTCTCTGAATGCTGATCTTTATCCATCTCTATATGCAGAGGGCTAGTTGGAAGCAGATCTCAAGTGTCATGGTCTTATCTATAAGTATTTCGGTATGACTGGGCAGTGGTGGCGCTGCCTTTAATCCCAGCACTCAGGAGGCAGAAGCAGGTGGATGTCTTGAGTTCGAGGCCAGCCTGGTCTACAGAGCTAGTTCCAGGACAGGCACCAAAGCTACACAAAGAAACCCTATCTCAACCAAAAAAAAAAAAAAAGAAAAAAAAGAAAAAAAAGTATTTCAGTAACTCTATTTGAAAATACAACCACAATAGTCACACCAGCAGAAAGTAACAATAATTTTAAAATTTATTCTTTATTGTGTATTTGTGTACATGTCACATGTATGTGGGTGCCCATGGGGTCAAAAGGTTTCAGATCCCTTGGAACTGAAATACAGGTACGGGTGTAAGCCATCTGTCATGGGTGCTGGGAACCAAACAAGTCCTCTGGAAGAACACCAAACACTATTGCTGGCTAAGCCATTTCTCCAGCCCAGCAATGATTCTTTTTAATCTGGGCAGGGGTCTCATGTATGCAATCACTATATGGTTAGAGGTGATTGTAGGTGTGCTGAGCCTCCTTCCTCCATATTCCCAGTGCTAGGATTACAGGCATGTGCCATCACATCCAGGTTTATGAAGCACTGGGGGTTAAACCCCCACCTTCATACAAGCTTTATAACCGGCACAGTAAGTTTGATATCACAATATCTAGGTGATAGAAGCAGGTCTCTGTTATGTTCTGAGCTTCACTTGATCTGGGTCCAAGGTGGCAGTTCTTAAGGTGAATATAATCTTAGTATGGTTCTGTGTTGTGTTTGGTTTTATATATTTATATATATTACATATATAAAAAAACTACATATATTGTAAATCATAGAAAGTTGCAAAACTAATATGGGGAATTCTGTGGACTCTACCCACCCTCCCCTAGTGGTGACATGTAATTATTATGTATCATCAAGACTAAAGTACACAGGCAGCATTAGCAATTGTATGGTTCTTTTTGTTGTTTACTTGTTTGTATGTGTATGTGTTTGTATATTTTATATAGCCCAGGCTGGCCTCAGACTTAATATACACCCAAGGGCAACCTTGACCTTCTGATCCTCCTCCCCACCTCCTGAGCGCTGAGACAAGGGATGTACTCTTAAGCCTGGTTTATACAGTGCTAGGCACTGAACACAGGGCTTTGTTTACCAGCTGAGCTACATCCCCAGTTCATCTGTGTCAGTTTTACAATTCTGTCTCAAATGCGTGATCAAGATGCAGAGTATAGCCCTATGTGGTGGCATATGCTTTTAATCCCAGCGTTCCACAAGATTGGAAGTGCTAACATAGGTTGCATAACAAGAGCCTGGATCTAGAGACAAAGATACAAAACTTTTCATACCATAAATAAGCACGTTTGTGGATCTATAATGGGGGTCGCCTAACCAATATTTTGATGTAAAATCCCCTAATTTATTACCCATCTCTATCCTATGGTCTTTGGCCTTTAGTTAAATGAATTTCTTTAGAGATGTTTGCCGCTGTCTGCTGCCCTCCTTCCAGCTGTCTTCACACGTGGGTTGCCTGCCTAGGACCCCTAGGTGCTTGAGTTTGCTGTTTGCCCATTTAGTTAGACCTCAGTTTTTCAGTGTATCCCAGGGCTGACAGCAGATTTCCCCTTTTCCTCTTCTCCCCTCCCACTGTAGATGCAGGCCCTCATTTCCTGTGAGTGCACCATATGTCCTGACTGCTTCCGCCAGCACTTCACCATTGCCCTGAAGGAAAAGCACATCACAGATATGGTGTGTCCTGCCTGTGGCCGCCCTGACCTTACTGATGACACACAGTTACTCAGCTACTTCTCCACCCTTGACATCCAGGTACTACGGCTGCAGTGGTTTAGGTGGACTAGGCTTTGAACAAGTTTCTACCCATCTACCACCTCTGCTTCTTGTCCTCAGCTCAGAGAGAGCCTTGACCCAGATGCATATGCCCTATTTCATAAGAAGCTGACAGAGGGTGTGCTCATGCGAGACCCCAAGTTCTTGTGGTGTGCTCAGGTAAGTAGCCTGGCAAAAGGAACTGACTGTGGAGGGGCAGGGTATGGTACCAAGTCAAATCTTGAGCTTTTGTTCTCTTGTGCTCACAGTGTTCCTTTGGCTTCATATATGAACGTGAACAACTGGAGGCAACATGTCCCCAGTGTCACCAGACCTTCTGTGTGCGCTGCAAGCGCCAGGTGAGTCACACTCTTCCCTTCAGAAGTGTTGACCAAGCTATTGCCAGGTTCCGTGTTAGACTCGGAGTACGATGGAGACAAACAGTCCTGTTCTCTCAGCTTACAGGGCTTGCTAGGGACCTAGGGAGATAGTGCAGTTAGTGGAAGTGCCTGATGTAAAGGGGACGACCTGAGTGCGGTCTCCAGGACCAGTGGAGACGGCTCAGCAATTAAAAGTCCTAGCCTCCCTCCCATAGGATCTGGGTTCACTCCTCAGCACCCACATGGCATCTCACACCCTCTTCTGGTCTTCTTGGACACCAGCCACACACTTGTTGAATGGACATTCATACAGTCAGAACTCCCATACACATTAAATAAATAAAATATTTGGCTGGGTGGTGGTGGCACACGCCTTTAAACCCGTGGGAGGCAGAAGCAGGTGGCTCTCTGTGAGTTTGATACCAGCCTGGTCTATAGAACTATTTTCAGGACAGCCAAGACTATAAACTCTGTCTTAAAAAACAAAAACAAAAAACAACAAACAAGAAAAGATTCCAAAGCTGGATTAGGGCCAGTTAAGGTCTCGTTACCAGACCCGACATCCTTAGTTCTAGCCCTAGGACCCAGAGGTGAAGGAGAGGACTGACCTCTACTGGTTATCCTCTGACCCCCACACGCACTAAATTAATGAATTTTTTAAAGAAAAATGTAAAGCCAAGTCTGTTGATAGATACTTGTAATTCCTGCACTGTGGTTGGGAAGGTTACTGTTGACAGGCATATCCCTGGGGCCTGCTGGCTAGTCACCATATTCTGAGTTCCGGGCCAGTGAGATACTCTGTCTCAAAAAGAAGTGATACAGGGTTTTATACTCTGGCCTCCGCATATACACACATGTATAGAGAATGGAAGGCTTCCTAGGTAAGGACCAGACTCAGGGAAAAAGAGAAGAAAGGAAAGGAAGGGAAGAGAGTGGATGTAATTCTATTCAGGCAAAGAGTAGAACCTGCGCTGAGAAGAGCAGCCTCGTCTGCCTGAAGGTGGGGATGCCAGACGAGCTCTTCCTTTTCCTTTAGTTTTGATTTCCTGAGAGACTTTGCTATGTAGCCCAAACTGGCCTAAAACTTGGTGCAATCCTGGCTAAGCCCCCTGAGGGCCAAGATTACAGGTGTGCATCACCACACCCAGCCATGCCTGTTCAGAACTGTTTAAGCACAGGCCTGGAAGTTAAGCCAGCCGTGCAGAAAGTATTTTGGGGCAAAATGAACAATCCATAGAAAAGGCAAAATTGGGGGGGGGTGATGTATGGCAGAGCCCTGAGAGCAAGACTGAGAGTGGCAGGGTTGCAGCCGCCAGTGAAGGGCAGCCCCTGAGGCCAAGTAATACAGAGGTTTGCCTTTTATTTTGAGACTGTGCACAGAGTGACACTATCATTTGTCTTTTAAAGGGTTAGTTTGCTATTGAACATAACAAAATGAATCCCTGTGCCCCCACCCCTCGGGGTCTGTGCTGTTGACACTAAGGGAGTTTCCCCGACATCGACTTTGAAATAAAAAATGGGGTGGAGGGAGCAGAGCATAGTAACCCAAGCAAGCATTTGAAGCATGATTTGACAATTACCTGGAGTAAGGTGGTAGCAATAGGAACAAAGAGGTGAGGTTTGGATGGGATCAGCCAAGGTTTATGAACAAATGTGTAGTGGCTGGGGAGCCTTTCAATGTTCAGAACTGAGTGAAGGGTAGATAGCAGTAGTGTCCTAAGTTGGGACCACTGGGTGTGAGTAGTCGGACCAACGGGACAGACTGGGGCATGGGGTAGAGCTTCCATGCACAGCCTTCTTTCTTCCTGGCAGTGGGAGGAGCAGCACAGAGGACGGAGCTGTGAGGATTTCCAGAACTGGAAACGCACCAATGACCCGGAATACCAGGCTCAAGGCCTGGCAATGTATCTTCAGGAAAATGGCATTGGTAAGGCTACCCCACTTAGCCTGTCTGCACCATAGTCTTACGGAAGAAGCCTCCTTGAGGACCTGGGTGCAGTGCTGCTCTCACCCTGAGCTGCTCCCCCACAGACTGCCCCAAGTGCAAGTTCTCATACGCACTGGCCCGAGGAGGCTGCATGCATTTCCACTGCACCCAGTGTCGGCACCAGTTCTGCAGTGGCTGCTATAATGCCTTTTACGCCAAGAATGTGAGTTCAGAGAGTGAGGGAAGGAGAGAAAAGTGGGTGGCTGTTGGACTTGAGGGGCGGGGCCAGGGGAAAAGGAATGGTCAAATAGGACAGAAAGCATCTCTGCCTTCTTCTCCCATTGCTTGCCCATACCCCTTAATATCATGATCTCCTCTCACTCCCATACCCCCCCACCCCACCCCCACACAGGGGTTCTTGAAAGTCCAGGACACCAACAGTTTCCAACTTCTTTCTCCTATTTGGGTTTTACCAGAAATGTCCAGACCCTAATTGCAGGGTGAAAAAGTCCCTGCATGGCCACCACCCTCGAGACTGCCTGTTCTACCTACGGGATTGGTCTGCTGTCCGGCTCCAGAAACTGTTGCAGGTCAGAGGTGGCCAGCCTGGCTGGGTGTGCAGGTTACTAGAAGATGGGATGCCGGATGAGCAAGAAGGGAAAAGACTGAATGCTAGGGAATGGGACAGTGGCTGAATCAAGGGAAACAATGCCCTTATGTCTCTACTTCTCCCTAGGACAATAATGTCATGTTTAATACGGAGCCTCCAGCTGGGACTCGGGCAGTCCCTGGAGGTAAGTGTCACACAAGCCTCTGTAGAGATGGTATGGTGGGTTCCCATTGTGGTGGGTAAAGAAAGGGAGGATCTGGAGTCGTTTATGTGCCCTTTGGCAACATGGTTACCTTTCCTTGTCTTGCTTCTAACTGAGGTGAGGATAATATCCACCTAGTGACTAAGCTGTGTTACAAGGAATCATTAAAGCACATGGCCTTTAAGTCTCTTCTCATGTTCTCTAATGGTTAGGATTCAGTAATTAGCTGAGTAATGATACCTGCTAGCTGTTTAGGCTTTAGGCTACTGTTCTGGGTTCTATGTGGGGAACAAACAATGTTGAGTAAGGTTCTGACCTACCCTACTCAGCTTCTAGGCAGAGATAAGGCCTCCACAGAGCTGGGCAATGGTGGCACACCTTTAATCCCCACATTGGTGAGGAAGAGGCAGGCATATCTCTTTGAGTTCAAAGCCAGTCCGGTCTACAGAGCGAGTTCCAGGACAGCCAGGGTACACACAGAGAAACCCTGTTTCAACAGACAAGCAAGACCTCCAGAGAATAAGTTGGCTGTGTAGGAGCTAAGTAATAAGCAGGAGAGCAGTTTGAAGAACATACGACAGGCCAGCCAAAGCTCTGTAGTGAGACCCTGTCTCTTCCCCCTGCCAGAACAAAAGCATGTGATTATGGATCATAAGCCACTTTAGTGAGAAGTGGAGCAGCCAGGCCTCCACCTGTTCCCAAGCCGCTCTGCCTCTGAACCCTTCTGCAAAGTGTGGCGACATAACTACTGCTGACAAGCAGGCTTCTGAATCAGAGGTCCCCTCCCAACATGTTCCCTTCCTTCCTTACTCTTAGGTGGCTGCCGAGTGATGGAACAAAAAGAGGTTCCCAGTGGGTTCAGGGATGAAGCTTGTGGCAAAGAAACTCCACCTGGCTATGCCGGCCTCTGTCAGTGAGTGCCTGCCAGAGCATGGAGCATGACATTGGGATGAGGGCTGGAAGAGTGGGGTCTCTGGGGCCAGTTGGTCCTTCAAAGAGTAGGAGGGAGGGAAGGAGGGGCCCGCTGGTCAAGGGTGTGGAGCAAGCAGAGGAGCTAATAGTCTTGTTCATGAGAGACTCAGTGTGTCCAGGAAAGGCAAGGCTCTCCACAGAGAAGCCCTGTCTCAGAAAAAGAACAGTCCCGCTGTGGCCTCGGGAGACAACTGTGTGGGGGTAAAGGTGCCCAGTACCAAGCATGGGGAGCATAGTTCTACCCCCCAAACCCACATGGTGAAAGGAGAAAACCAACTCGCAAGTTGTCGTCTGACCTGCGTGTGTTCCTTGTGACACGAGTATGGGGTAGGCACACACAGCATAACACAATTTTTTAACAAAGGAAAAATCCAAACGCCCAACAAGGTGTTAGGCTCACACAGTTAATATTAAACAGCAGAATAAATATTCTGCTCCCTCATCTCCCCAGGGCACACTACAAAGAATATCTTGTGAGCCTCATCAATGCCCATTCGTTGGACCCAGCAACGCTGTATGATGTGGAGGAGCTGGAGACAGCTACTGTACGCTACCTACATGTACATCCCCGGCCAGTGGATGGAGAGGACCGTCCTGCCTACCAGGCCCGACTGTTGCAGGTAATGCTGTCAACACTCCACTTTAACTCTGCCCTTACCTTCCAGAAGCCACCTGTCATGCCCATTTTTCTACTCCAGGTTTTCAAAATCATTATCCTCTCCTTTACAGAAGCTGACAGAAGAGGTTCCCTTGGGACAGAGCATCGCCCGTAGAAGAAAGTAGCTGAGGGCAAGGGTCCTGATGAGGCTTCGCCACCCTGCCCTCAGCAACAGCTCCAGCACCAATAAAGAGGCATCTTATGGCCTAGGCTTCTTGGTGGTCCTTCTTCCTGGCCTCACCATCTTGGGGCCTTAGGGGAAGGGAAGGGGTAGGCAAACAGTCTTGCTGAAAGGGCCTTCTGCAGCATGCCATCTGACTTCCCTGGACTCCTGGCAGGAAGAAATGAAATGCCATGGATGTATGGACAAGAGAGACCCTCCACATCTCTAACCACCTGGTGTGGGCATCTCTGCTTCCTTTTTCTCATTTAACCTGGCTGCTGTGTGAGATCACTTAAAATATAGCAAGCAAACACTTGGGGAGCACAAATGAGCCCCCAGGTCAGATTCAGAGGCTAACCTTCCTAAGAGGCAGCAGTGTCTCCTACAAGGGAATCCTCAAGGGAGGAAGGAGGGGTGTGACCGGAGCCACAGGGCCCTGGCCTGCTCTGTTAGCAACACATTCTCAGATACTGCTTCCCTCTGGTGGTAACTGCTGGCCCTGCAACTCAGACCACGTGATTTCTGGGAAATGTACCTCCCAAGAGGAGAACTGAAACTTAGGGTGGGGCTGTAGAAAGGGGAGGAGAGATCAGAAACCTAGCCTAGAACAAGCTGGACCCGGGACATCCTCGGTCGCTCAGGTAAGAGCAACTCTGGAGGGGAATCAGCTGGAAGGGCAGTGAGATGGTGAAGAGGGCTCCCAGGCTCCTGTGCTAGACAGAGGATCAGGCCAGGCTCTGGGTCAGAAAATAGGTTTGAGCAGAGTTTGAACAGACAGGAGGAAGGCCCTTGCTCTGCCTCAGATGACCTTTGTTTTCTTCCTTCTGGCCCTGCCTCCTCCTGTTTCAGCTCCACCCTTTCCCCCAGCTATCTGCCCCACCTACCCCTCTAGTGCTGGGAGAAGAGATGGGGGTGAAGGGGTAAGTAGATTGGGGAGCTGTCTTAAAAGCAATGTTGCCTCTTTGTATGCTTGGGATCTACACAGTCTGTCACCAGGAGCAGGTCATTAAGGGAGTCCTCCCAAATAAGATTTCTGAAACACCTCAACATTAAGACCAAGGTTTCCTTCCAGGTGTAATAGCTTGAAATATAGTTTTTACCTCAGAATGTTTCAAGAGAGAAGAACATGGAAGGCTCTGTGGGGAAGGGCTGTAGCAGGAAGCTGGCCCCAGTGATCAAAGTTTAGTAAACACTTCCAATTTGTCATTCCCCCTGGGCATGGCAGCACACACCTTTGATCCCAGCACGTCAAAGGCGGGTGGATCTCTGTGTTTAAGTCCAGCCTAGTCTGTATAGTTAGTCCCAGACCAGCCAGGATGACTTAGTGAGATCTTGTGTCAAATTTTAAAAATAGTTCTATGTATCCTCTTCCTAGGATGGCCTCAGGCAAACCACGCTGCACCCGAAAACTGCGGAGTTGGATAATAGAGCAGTTGGAGAGTGGGCAGTTCCAAGGGGTATGCTGGGATGACACAGCTAAGACCATGTTCCGGATTCCCTGGAAGCATGCAGGCAAGCAAGACTTCCGAGAGGACCAGGATGCTGCCATATTCAAGGTGAGAGGGCCTGAAGCCAGCATCCCTCTAGTAAAGGATGATGTCTGCACTGGTGTCTTCATGTCCAGGTGCTTCTGTCTGTCTGGGCTGTGGATAAAGTGGGTACTAGAAAGCAGGATCAGCTGTGTCGTTTGAGGAGCCACAGGGCAGTACCAAGGATTTCATGCTGGCAAGAATGGAATACAGACCCAGTGCAGGCCCATCTAAGCTCAAGGCTTGTGCTCAGGCCACATAGCTGTGCTGTCAGCCATTTGGAGGGACATCTAGAGTATGTAATACTTTGTCTTTTCTTCACTTAATCTCTTACTAGGCTTGGGCACTGTTTAAGGAAAAGCACAAGGATGGGGACATAGGACACCCTGCTGTCTGGAAAACTCGCCTGCGCTGTGCCCTCAACAAGAGTTCTGAATTTGAAGAGGTTCCTGAGAGAGGCCGTATGGATGTTGCTGAACCCTACAAAGTATATCGGATCCTACCACCAGGAACCCTCCCTGGTGAGTGATCCCTGCCCAGCTGCTTCTGGAATGAGCAGATTGACCAGGAAGGATGGAGATAAGCCCTCTGCGGACTGGCAGGCCTTCCTGGGCTCCCTCATCCTGCCAAACTGTTGCTTTGGATCCTTCCCACCGTCTTTCTCTGGAAAAGGCTCTGACTCTCCACCTGCCACATTTCCACAGCCCAGCCAAGAAGTCAGAAATCACCATCAAAGCGATCCATCAGTTCTGTGTCACCAGAGAGGGAAGAGAGCAAGGTAAGGAAGGCACCATCAAGAACTTGATTGACAGTTATTCCCATCCTCAAGACTCCTTCAGTAGAGTGAGTGTTGGGAAGGGGAATAGGTAGGCCAAAGAGCGGGGTGGGCATCAAAAGAAGAGGTGTGCCATTAACAGATGTATCTGTAGGAGAAGGGGAAGACCAGTGGGGTTGTAAAGCACTCAGACGGCGGTGGCGGCGGCAGCAGTGGCTACAGCAGTAACAGCGGCGACAGCAGCCCTGAGCCAGAGGAAGGTACTGTTTCTCCTGCCTTTATGTCTCTGTTGCACCTTCTGTGTCAGGCTCTCAGTGGTCGGTACCTTTGCCTCTCCTTCCAGATGCTAGCACAACAGAAGCCCCCGTTCAAGAGGACCCAGTGTTCATGGAGCATCTGCTTCCTCTGAACTCAGGTAGGTAACCTTTCTGACCCTTCTCTGTCCCCTTCCTCTCAGGTCTGCTTCCTGACCCTGCATGCATTGTCCTAGAGACAACTCTTGTCTGAATTGAATATTCATGTGGCTGACCATACTCAGTAGAGCTTTTCCCTCCCTCAGGAAAAAGACAAACTCCTTAAATTCTCTGTTCCTTGAACAGTCACATTGAGATTTTTCTTTTTTTTTTTTTTTTTTTTTTTTTTGGTTTTTTGAGATGGGGTTTCTCTTATAGCCCTGGCTCTCCTGGAACTTGCTCTGTAGACCAAGCTGGTCTCAACTCAGAGATCTGCCCTGCCTCTGCCTCCCAAGTGCTGGAATTAAAGGCATGCATCATCACCACCTAGTGAGATGTTTATTTCTTTTTTTTTAAAATATTTATTTATTTATTATGTATACAGTATTCTACCCACATATATCCCTATAGGTCAGAAGAGGCACCATATATCATTATAGATGGTTGTGAGCCACCATGTGGTTGCTGGGAATTGAACTCAGGACCTCTGGAAGAACAGCCAGTGAGTGCTCTTAACCTCTGAGCCATCTCTCCAGCCCTGTTTATTTCTTTATTGTCCAGAAAAATCCAGTCTCTGAGACCTTCTTGTAAACGGCACAGTTGTGAGCATTAAGCTCTGATGGGAGTGACTCCTGAATGACAGGAAACCTTTGCCACAAACTCTATGTTGGGAGGAAGGCATGCACATGGAGAAGGAGGCACCTCTCCTTCCTTCTTTATTTATTTATTTATAGTTTATGTTTGAGTTCTCTACAAGTATACCTGCATGCCAAAAAGAGGGCATCAGATCCTTCTAGATGTCTGTAAGCTACCATGTGGTTGCTAGGAATTGAACTCAGGACCTCTTGACTCTTATCTGCTGAGCAATCTCCAGCCCCCTTTTTTATTTTTGGGTGTGAGCCTCGCCTTTACCGCCTGAGCTATCCTCCCAGGCCTCCTTTTTAAAGACAGTCTCATATTGCCCAATCTGACCTCAGACTCACTTTGTACCTAAAGTTCACCTGGATTCCTGCTCTTCCTGAGGCTGGGCTTACAGATGTGTGCTACCATGCCAAGTCTAAAGGCTTATTGCAGTGCTGGGGCTTAAACCCAGGGCTTATGTGGATGGTAGGCAACCATTCTTTCACCTGAGCCACATTACCAACCCAAAGACATCTCTGACTCAGAAGGAGCTCCCTCAGCTCTGCAACCTTGTCTTCCCCAGCACTTGCTTGGATGCCTGTTCTGGGCTCAGTTTTCCCAGTAACAAAATGGGGACACTAGACCACATGGAATTTCAGTTTTTCTAACCCCTTGTGATGGTCTTGTGAACTGTGGGGCCAGGGCCTCTTCCCAGCCTGTAGGCTCCTGCACCTAGTACAGCTAGGCTTGTCTGCCTGCAAGACTACTCCTCTCAGCCTGCAGGCTCCTCCTACACCTAGTACAGCTAGACTCTTCTGCCTGCAGACTACTCGCTGCTGCTCACCTTCATCTACAGTGGCCGCGTGGTGCACGAGGTCAAGGTGCACAGCCTGGACTGCCGCCTGGTAGCTGAGCCCTCAGTCTTGGAGCGCAACATACTCCAGGTGCTGTTTCCCAAACCTGATCCACCGGAGCCTATCCAAAGCCTGCTGGATCAGCTTGAGAGAGGCATCCTGGTGGCCAGCAATTCCAGAGGCCTCTTTGTTCAGCGCCTTTGTCCCATCCCCGTCTCCTGGGACGCACCTGAGGCCCCATCTGGGCCTGGTCCACATCTGCTGCCCAGCAATAAGTGTGTGGAGCTCTTCAATACCAGCTGCTTCTGTAGAGGTAAGAGTGTCCTAGCACTGGGCGTCATCGCCCATCCCTTTCTCTGGGTTCTCCCCCTGCACCTGTGTGGTGTGCATTGCGATCTCCCTAGCCAGAGTCAAGGTAGATGAGGTTCAGCTGGAGTAGCACAAGTGCGATACAGTTTGGGGAAGCATTGTAACATCGAAGCATGGTTATATGAATGTGTGCAAATAAGTTAACACAGATTTAAACCTTGTGACCATCTCCATACACACTGGAACACACAAGTCTGTTTGTGGAAGAGCCAAGACATCTTACACACACTTGTTCCACCCCACCATCTCTACCACATTGTAGGCATCTCCTAAGACTGTCCCTTCCTTCTGTCCACTCTTGAAATTCTAGTTAGAGCCTCTGAATCTGGGCATAGGAGCAGAGGGAAGAAGAGGGAAGAGCATAGAGAAGAGAGTGTAGGTGTCCCTGGGTTGGTGGTATCCTCGTGTTGGCAGAGGATAAGCAAACAATAAGGAGTTGGTAGCCAGGACTGCTAGCATCTCTAAGCCCTGGCCTTGGTGTCCATTTACCCCACTCCCAACTTCCTCTGCATCTGGCTTCCCAGATGGCTCCACTTTACTCATGGTCCTCTCTCTATATTGTCTGTTTTTGTTTTTGAGACAAGTCCTTACACCACTCCAGGTGGCCTGGAACTCACTCAGTAGGCCAGGCTGCTGCAAACACATGCAGCTCTCATGCCCCAGCCTGAGTGCAGGGGTTATAGGCATATACCACCATGCTTGGCCATACACCATGCCCACCTTCCCTCTTCTTTTTTTTTTTTTTTTTAAATTTATTTATTTATTTATTATATGTACAGCATTCCTTCCATGTGTGCCCACATACCAGAAGAGGGCACCAGATCTCATTATAGATGGCTGTGAGCCACCAGGTGGTTGCTGGGAATTGAACTCAGGACCTCTGGAAGAGCAGCCAGTGCTCTTAACCACTGAGCCATCTCTCCAGCCCCCTTCCCTCTTCTTTCTTCTAATCCTTGACTCTTTCTCTTTCAGACTTGGCCCAGTACTTCCAGGGCCAGGGCCAGGTCCCACCACCCAAGTTCCAGGTAACACTGCATTTCTGGGAGAAGAATCCTGGCTCTAGCCATACCCAGGAAAATCTTATCACTGTGCAGGTGAGTTCTACTCCAGGACGAGAGCTATGTTGATTGAAGGGAAGGAGCTACAGGGTGGTGACTGTCCCTGCAGTGCTCAGGAGGCCTGATCCTCGTTTCATCTGGTACAGATGGAGCAGGCGTTTGCCCGACACTTACTGAAGGAAATTCCAGAGGAGCAGAGAGCTGCTTTGTTCCTGGTACAGAACCCAGAATGCCCATCTGCTGCTTTACCGCTCTGACCACAGGTCTCCGTGGAAACAGACTTGTTCTTCACACTGTTGGTCTGCCTCATTTGTGCTGACTTTATCACTGGGTTATATAGCATGGCTGGTAGTGCAAGCATCTTTTTTATTCTTAAAACAATTATTTTGAAAGCCAGGCTTGTTGGTGAATATTTGTAATCTCAGCACTTGGAAGACAGACTGAATGATTATGAGTTCAAGGACAACCTGGGAGAGACTTTTATGTACTTTTTTTTTATTAGCTATACCCTCTTTCATCTCTAAAGAACTGGAAAGTTCTAAATAGTTTGATCTCAGCGGGAATTTTGCTCTCTTTCCAATCCCTGACTCTAAATCCAAGCACTTTATATTTCCTTCTTAGATCCTCACTGAAATTTAAAATAAAAATTAACTGGGTGGGGTAGTATGCATCTGTAACCTCCACATGCAGGCAGGAAGAGTGTGGAGTCAAGGCCAACCTTGGTGACATATTGTGACCCTGTCTCCAAAACAATAAATAAAGCTTTTTACAAGAGAGATGAGTATGTGATATGGGAGAAGGGAGCAAGGGTTACAGGGAAATTGTAAAGATGTAAACTTGGATACCTACTGCCTGGGTTCTCTTCTAGGTACCTTTGCTTACTACCTGGAATACTATCTGGGCTCTAGAGCCTAGTCTCAAACACATGGTGATTCTCCTGCCCCAGCCTCCTAAGTGCTGGGGTTACAGACATAGACCACCATGCCTGGCTGTACTGCCATGCCTCCCTTCTCTCTTTTCCAGTCCTTCACCCTTCTATTTTGTTTTTCAGACTTGGCCTAGTATTTCCAGAGCCATGGGCCCCCATGCAAGTTTCAGGCAACCACAGTGGGGAAAGGATTGGGAGTCAGTCTCTAAGAAAGGCCTACCGGCAAACAGCACTGTAGCCACTGGTAGTTTGAATGAGAATAGCCTCCATACGCTCATACCTTGAAAACTCACGCATGCACGCACGCATGCGTGCAGTTTCTCTGTGTAACTTTGGCTGTCCTGGAACTTGCTCTGTAGACCAGACTGGCCTCGAACTCACAGAGATCCGCCAGACTCTGCCTCCCAAGAGCTGGGATTAAAGGCGTGCACCACCACCGCCTGGCACATACATTGAAAGGATCCTCAGTTAGAGTGACTGGGAATGCTTTAAGAGGTGTGGCCTTGTTGGACAAATTGTGTCACTGGCAGTGGGCTTTGGGGTTTCAAAATACTCAAGCTGGGTGGTGGCACACGCCTCTCATTCCAGCACTTGGGAGGCAGAGATAGGTAGGTCTCTGAATTCAAGGGCAGCCTAGTCTACAGAGTTCTGGGACAGCCAGAGAGCTGTTACACAGAGAAATCCTGTCTAAAATAAAAATGTTCTAGCACCCTGCTCACTGAAACTTGAGTGCTTGTAATTGACTGACACTCTTCTTTTTTTGTTTTTCAAGACAGGGTTTCTCTGTAACAGCCCTGGCTGTCCTGGAACTCGCTCTGTAGACCAGGCTGGCCTTGAACTCACAGATCCCTCAGGCCACTGACACTCTTCTTATTCCATTTCATTTTGTCATTAAATGTGGAAGCTTTTCCCTCACAAAGCCTCCTCAACACCCACTATTATCACTGCCACCAAGTTGGTTCCATTGTCACCTGACTGCCACTGCCTTCAGCATCCCCATTTCTGCACATAACACCAGATTTGCTTTCCTCTTGCCATGGCTCAAGCCTCAAGACTTGCTCATGTGATCAGGTCTAGATGTTTAAATCCTTATAGGACCTTTCCAGACACCTTTGTGATTCCCGGCCTCCTTGAACCTTTTATCTTCCCTTCAGTCTGTTCCTTGTCCCTCAGGGAAGCCAAGAGTAAACAAGGGGAGGTATTGCTTTTGTGCCTTTAGTTTTCTGAAATCCCCCTTGAACCTTTGTATCTTCTCTAAAGTACATTCTTGTCTTTGATTTTTCTCTTGGACCCTACATCTAAGCCAAAATGACAATATCACTCTTCCTTCAAACAAGACATGGTGCCTCCCTTTACTCCCAGCACCCAGGAGGCAGAGGCAGGCAGATCTCTGAGCTCCAGACCATCCTGAGGTACAAACAAAGTGAGATCCTGTCTCAAATTTTTTTTCAAAGAGATGGTGGTGGTGAGATTGCTTAGTAGTTAAAGGCATCTGCTGCCAATCCTGAAGATTTGAGAGTTTGATCCCTGGTTCTACGTGGTAGATTGAGAGAACCAACTGCTATGAGTCATCCTCAGACCTCCACACATGCACTTTGGTACATGTGCACCCCTGCAACACTCACAAAATAAGTAAAAATATAAACGTGTGTGTGTGTGGTCTGATTCCTGTGGAATATGCAACATGCTCACACATGTTGCAGTGAGAATGGAAACCAGGGTTAAAATGTCAGTCTGGAGCACTGAAGAGGATGAAGAAAAGGGCTTGTAACTGGGTGTGAACTACCCAAGCTAAACAGGTAAGAGGAGGGAATGGGTTCTGGGCTAATGTCTGCAGTCCAACTGCGCCAACAAAACTATTGTGGATTATGCGTAAGGCACTTAATACTCTTCCTTCTAAGGCAGCTAATTCTAACATGGGGAATTGCAAGTAAGTTAGATTTTAAGTACCAAGCTTCTGTTTAGGAGACTACCTTAGACCGCTCCAAAGACAGGGAGCTAAATATAGGGTAACCAAGAAAAAAGACAGGAGCTGTATCTTGGTGGCTGTGATGGAGTTAACACTGTCATAGCAAAGCGACAAGCTGATCCTGTAAATGTGACAACAGAGTGCTTAGTGTAGCTTAGCAGCACTTAAGACACTAGGATGGTAGGTAGTAAGGCTGGCCAAATGACTAACATCAGTGGAAACTAACCAAGGACAGACAGAAAGGGACTCTAAACATGCCTAACTGGGTGGGCAGGCCATTATCATCACCCTATTGGGCCAAGTAGTCACACACAGAGCCTGTGGGTTCTCCATTGGCTGGCCCAGTGATGTTCCTGAGAGCTAACCAATCTCAAGCAATTATCTCAACCTTTGTCCAGTTTCTGCTACAGTCCTATCAAAGTCCTAGAGAAGGAAATTCAGAGGCTTTTCCCTCCCTTAGGATCCCTGGCCTCTCTTGGGAGTACCTCAATTCTTAATTTCTCACTCTTCTGTAACTTTAAAATACTTTCGTTGTGCGTATGGGTGTTTTTGCCTGCATGTGTCTCTGTACCACATGAGTGCCTGGGGTCATGGAGTCCAGAAGAGGACCTCAGATCATTCAGAACTGGAATTACAGATGGTTATGAGATGCCGTGCGGGTCCTCTAGAAGAGCAACACATGCTCTTGCCTCTGAGCCATCTCTCCAGCCCCATTTTTCTGTAATTCTAATAAAGTTTGCTTCTGCTTTGCCTTCCACCACAGGAGTCTGCTGCTCTCAGGCTGACCTTGGGTGACATTTGAGTGTCTGACACATTAGGAGCTTGAGCCAAGAAAGGGTCCTATTCTCAAAAACCCTGCTTCAGCTCCTCCATTACCACACACCTCGGTGCTGCTCACATCGTCTCTGTTCCCACTCTTGTATGCCTTTAGCCTATTCTCAACACAGTACAGAGAGGCCCTCTGAACACAAATCTGGTCATTTCACTCCTGTGCTCACAGCTTCCCCTGGCTCCCAACGCCCTCAAGGTAACAACCAAGATCCTGAAAATGACCTCCAACCTCCAATGTTAAACAGTCCCCACCTCCTTCCTAATTCATCCTTCACCCTTCTCGTGCTGCTCTGCTCCAGGCTCCTTGAACCCACTAAACATTGCTGCCTCAGAATTTAATTTGTTCTTTTTTCTAAAATACTGTTCCCTGCTGGCTGGTGGCACAGGCCTTTAATCCCAGCACTGGAGGCCGACGCAGGTGGTTCTCTGTTTGAGGCCAGCCTGGTCTACATAGCAAATTCCAGGTCAGCATGGGCTACAAAGAGAGACCCTGTCTCAAAAATTCAAATAATAGGGCTGGAGAGATGGCTCAGAGGATAAGAGCACTGCCTGCTCTTCCAAAGGTCCTGAGTTCAATTCCCAGAAACCACATGGTTGTTGTAATGAGGTCTGGTGCCCTCTTCTGGCCTGCAGGCATACACACAGATAGAATATTGTATACATAATAAATATTTTTCAAAAAATTCAAATAATAGTGATAATATAATCTTCCTGCAGCCAGTCACATGACCTGTCCTTTTTTTCAAAATACCACCTCTTTAGAGCTTCCCCTGGGCACCCCATATAAGTTGTCCACATCTTCTGGTCCTCCGGTTCCCCACTTTTTCTTTTTACTTTTTATGTGTGTGTGTGTGTGTGTGTGTGTGTGTGTGTGTGTGTGTGTGTGTGTGTGTGTGTGTGGTGTGTGTGCCCGCGCGCGCACAGGTACATGCCAGGTGGTGGTGACACACGCCTTAAATTCCAGCACTTGGGAGGCAGAGGCAGGCAGATCTGTGAGTTCAAGAACAGCCTGGTCCACAGATTAGTTCCAGGACAGCTAGTTACACAGAGAAACCCTGTCTCAAAACAAAACAAACAAAACATTAAAGAAAGTCAGAAAAGGCATCAGATCCTCTCCAACTGGAGTTCAGATGGTGAGATGCCTTGTAGAAACCAAATCTGGATCTTCTGCAAAGGAGTAAGTGCTCTTAACTGAAACATCTCTCTGCCTGTGTTTGGGCTTTTTGTTTTCTTTTTATATGGAACGCTTCACGAATTTGCGTGTCATCCTTGCGCAGGGGCCATGCTAATCTTCTCTGTATCGTTCCAATTTTAGTATATGTGCTGCCGAAGCGAGCACGTGTTTGGGGTTTTTTTTTTTGAGACAGGGTCTCACTATGTAGCTCTGGCTGTCACGGAACTCACTACATAGATCAGGTTAGCTGGCCTTGAACTCACAGAGACCCATCTGCCCTGCCTCTGCCTCCTGAGTCCTGGGATTAAAGGCCTGTGCCACCACCCCCTTATTTATTTATTTATTTATTTATTTATTTATTTATTTATTTATTTATTTTTGAGGCAGGGCTCAGCTAGCCAAGGTTAATTCACTGTATGATCCAGGCTGGTCTTGAACTCTGGCAGCCTTCCTGCCTTCACCTCCCTCCCCTCAATGCTGGGATTATGTATAAATCACTCTCAATCTCTTTCGGTTTTGAAACCGTTTTCAAAAAAAGGAAGGAAGGAAGGCAGGAAAGAAAGAAAGAAAGAAAGAAAGAAAGAAAGAAAGAAAGAAAGAAAGAAAGAAAGAAAGAAAGAAGGAAAACATGTACGGTTTTTGAGCTAGGTCTCAGAATGACCCAGGCTGGTGTTAAACTCACTGTGAAGTGAAAACTGTCCTTCAACTCTTGCTGTTCCTCCCAAGAACTGGATACAGGCATGCACAAACCTTTATTTTTAGTTTTGCTGTTGTTTTTATTTGCTTGGTTTTGAGACTGAATCTCACCGTGTAGCTCTGGCTAGCCTGGAAGTCACTGTGTAGAGCATCATGGCCTCAGACTCACAGAGTTTGCCTGACTCCGCATCCCAAGCGCCAGCAGGATCAAAGGCCGTTTTCCTTCCTTTTCTGCGGTTCTGAGAGTTGAGCCCAAGCCTTGCTGATGCAGGCAAGCTTTCTACTACTGAGCTACATCTCCAGCCCTCTTTTTCCTTTTTTTTAAAATTATTTTTATTTTTATTTTATTTATTGAGAAAGAGTCTCACTATGGTTCCCTAACTGGCCTGTAGTCCGGGCTATTCTCAAACTCGTAGAGATCCTCCTGCTATTGAGATAAAAGTGTGCACCACCACTTCTGGCCTCTGTTTTTGCCTTTTTAGAGATAGTGTCTAAATTCCAAGTGCCAGGTAAGATTTCAGAAGTTTGTAGTTACAGCCCCTGTGGCTGCCTTCTTTCTTGTTGACAAGTAGTGATTACAAGGCCAGCTCACAGTTTCTTGCACTTAGTTCAGCACAGACCCTTCCAGGATACAAAATCAGGTTGGTGGAATTTAGAAGAACAGGGCTGATGCACAGGCCCCTGCATCTCTGTATTATAAGCAGCGCCGGGGCGTTTGCCCTTGACATGACCCCATCTTCCACTCTAGTAGATGTCCTGCAGGCAAGCTGTATCCAGGGAGAAACTGGGTTTTCTCCCCGTTTATTGGTCAGATGAACCCCTTAGAGAAGTCCTTGTTACTACCTGAGAGAACGAGAGCCCATTGGCCAGAACACCTCACAATGCCACAGTAGTCCTCAGGATTCTCGTGATTGGCTGGCGACCCGTCTCCAAGAGCCTATGGCCTGGAACCGCCCCTGTTTTGCTGCCTGGCACCAGGAGTCAGAGCTTCCCCTCCGCGGCTCCCCATTGGCTGTCCTGGCTCAAAGCTTTGGAGAGCATGCTCCTGGTCCCGCTGGAGGGCGACTGAACCTAGAGCCAAGTTCCAGAAGCTCGACGACGGCTGACGAACACGCAGTCTTCCCTGAAGACCTGGGTTTTTTGTTCGTTCGTTTTCTGGCCCTGATCAGGCTTCCCCTTGGAGCGCCGCATCTCTGGCCGGGACGTCAATCCTGAAGGTAAGTTCCACATCTTCGAGTGATGTGCAGACCTCCTCAGGGATGGCAGAATAAGGGTACCCAGCACCCGCGTCTCCGTTTGGTTATCTCCTAAATTCAATTACCAGAAGTTGGTCGTCTTTTTTTTTTTCTTTTGTTTTGGTTTTCAAGACGGGGTTTCTCTGTGTATCTTTGGTTGTCCTGGCACTCACTTTGTAGACCAGGCTGGCCTCGAACTCACAGAGATTCATTTACCTGCCTCTGCCTCCTGAGTACTGGGATTAAAAGCATGTGCCACCACGCCCAGCGTTGGTCGTTTTATTAATTGGGCCTTTTGCATCCACATCCACCATGCCCCCTGTCCAAATCCCTACTCCTCTTCAATGGTGCTGGGAATCTCGCGTCCTAAAGAATTCGGATTGAGATCCAGTCGGGATTAGTGCGGAGCGTGAACTGCAGAGATGTTCTACTATCCCAACGTGCTTCAGCGCCACACAGGCTGCTTCGCCACTATTTGGTGAGTGCAGGGCTGACCGCTATGCGCTATGCGAGGAGCCAAGTAGTGGGAATTTCAATTTGACAGGCCATACCCGTCCCCACCCTTCCAGGCTAGCGGCAACCCGAGGCAGCCGGTTGGTGAAGCGGGAATATCTCAAAGTGAACGTAGTAAAGACCTGGTAAGGCCCAGAAAAGAGGGAGGAATCTCTGGTTTGGTAGCTACGAAGAATGCAGCATTGACCAGGATTCGTTGTTCTCCCAGCGAGGAAATACTCAATTATGTGCTGGTACGAGTGCAACCTCCGATGCCCGGGCTGCCCCGGCCCCGCTTCTCTCTCTACCTCTCCGCCCAGCTTCAGATCGGTGTGATACGGGTCTACTCTCAACAGTGCCAGTACCTTGTGGGTAAGGCTGGGGACACCAGTGGAGGGCTAGAGCTGCATGGTCCATGGTTAACCTGGTTGTTTCACGCTCCTTGACCACAGAAGACATCCAGCATATCCTAGAGCATCTGCACCGGGCGCAGCTGAGGATTCGTATTGACATGAAGGAGGCTGACCTGTGAGTCCTAGAGCTGGGGCCGTCCAGACCTGCTTGGACTCAGCCTCGTTTTGTTTGGTTTTTTGAGACAGGGTTTCTCTGTATAGCTTTGGAGCCTGTCCTGGAACTTGCACTGTAGCCCAGGCTGGCCTCGAACTCACAGAGATCTGCCTGCCTCTGACTCCTGAGTGCTGGGATTAAAGGTGTGTGCCACCACCACCCAGCCTTTTTTTTTTATACACTCATGTGTGTGTGTGCATGCGTGCATGTGTGTGTGTGTGTGAGAGAGAGAGAGAGACCATTATATGCATGTGAAGGTCAGAGGGACTTTAGGTTTGGTGGCACCACCTTTACCTGCTGAGCCATCTCACCAGCTCTCAGCCTTGTCCTTGACGTCCTTCATTCTCTCCCAGACCTAGCTTGCTCCTTCCTAACTGCCTGGCCATGATGGAGATGCTGGAAGATGCTCCAGAACCTTTTTTTGGGACGATGTCTGTGGATCCCAGGCTTCCCAGCCCTTTTGATATTCCTCAGGTAGGGCTCCTTTCCCTAGACCCCGTCAGCAATCATGAAATGACAGTATAGAAGGAAGAGTTAGCTGGTGTCCTTGTGCCAGTCTGACACTGAGGTCTGAAGCCTGCCACAGATTTCCATGAGAGGCCATGGAGCAAGGGGACCTGTGGATGCAAGCAAGCAAAGCCCCAGATCTTGCTTACTTAGGGCCGACCTGATAGGATGGTTTTCCCACGAGAGACATTCTTCCCTATCCCCACTGTTCCCAACACTGAGACTAGATATTGGTTTTTCTTCCCCATCTTCTCCCATCATCCCCACAGCTTAGACATCACTCCATTCCCCATTTTCTTATTGAAGCCGTTGGTCCTGAACGCATATAGTATCAGCATCTAGGGATCTTGGTGCCTGAATTGAGTGGTACCCATCCCATTTTTTTTTCTCTTCTCTAGGCAACCTTAGCTACCAAACACCAATAATTTCCCATGTCCCCAAAATGCCACATTTACTTCTTTGCTTGCGAAAATACATTTATCACTCTTCAGTCTCTGCTAGTCAGACTTAGTCTGATGACACCCTTGCCATGAAATTATTCCACTTGAAGCCAAGAGCAAATTATGTTTGGGGCCTGAGCACTTTGCCAAGCCTGCTCTCTTCTTGTTGACCCTACTGGAATCACACACAAACGTGTCCCCATCACCATCTACCCAAGCATCTTTCTGTGCATCTCTGTCCACAGCAACGGTTGCTATGTGGATGTTATGGGGCTTATTGCACAAATGGATAAGGCTACTTTGGGGGTGAGGTTAGGACAGGGACGGAGGGAAACTAAGTTGGTGACTTCATAACATATTGCTGTCAAATGGTGCAAAGATTTGGTTTAGGGCTGGAGGTGTAGCCCAGTGATAGAGCATTTGTTTAACATGCACAAGGCCTTAGCTTTGATTCCCAGTTCTGGACATGCATGCATGCGTGCATATGGTGGTGTAACTAATTTAAGAACTCTCAGATTTCAAGGAGGAGGCTGTCGAAAGTTTAAGAGGGCAGGGTGCAGACGGGGCTGGAACCATGCCTAGGGGTCACGAGCATGTTCTGCTCTTGCAGAGGACAGGACTTCACTGCCAGCTTTCAGTCACCTATAATTCCAGCTACAAAGATCCAACATCCAGTTCTATCTTCTGGCCTCCAAGGGTACATGCATGCACACATAGACAAATAAAATCTGTCTCTAAAATAAATAAGAATAAGGCAAAAATTCTAAGATAAAAATGCGAGAGACTGCCAGATTGGTGTCCAGCATGCACTGAGTGTTCTGAGAGTGAGACCATAGAGGACTGAAGCTGATATCTGTCTTTCATTCCCAATTCCTTCCCAAAGATTCGACATCTTTTAGAGGCTGTGACCCCAGAGAAAATTGGTAAGGAGACCCCCTCCTGAAGTCACTGCTGAGCCCAGGGAGCCAGGTCAGCAGGGAGGGCCATTCTGATGAAAGACTCAGGGACCCAAGAGCTGAATAAATAACTCTTGAGGAGTCCAACCCAGTCAGGCCTGGTGACAAGTCTGTAATCCCACTGAAAGTTAACACCTGCCTAGGTTAGATACTGAGTTCAAGGCCAGCCTAGACTGGTTAAGGAAACCATTTCAACATTAAAAAAAAAGGATAAAACAAAACAGGTGGACACCTGTAATCCCAGCACTCAGAAAGTAGAGGCAGGAAGACCAAGAGTTCAAAGCTAGGGGCTGCAAACTGACTCAGGCTGGGTGTGGTGGCTGCACACCTTTAATCTGAACAGTAGCAGAGGCGGGGGGATCTCTGTGAGTTCGAGGCCAGCCTGGTCTACAAGAGCTAGTTCGAGGATAGGCTCCAAAACTAGAGAAACCCTGTCTTGAAAAACCAAAAAGAAGAAGAAGAATAGGGCTGCTATGAGTTTCCTGCCCCTCCAGACAGGACCTTAGCCACTGCACAGTCTCCTGAGACCATCACCCTACAGGAGGCAGAGCCCATACGCATGTTGCAGATTGAGGTGAGTTCACCTCTAAACTCCAGTCCGATCCCATCGCACCCCTATAGTTCTGCCTTCTCTTTTCCATTTCCCCACACTCTGTCCCCTTAGTACCCACTGGGCCTCCTTGGGCTCAACCCCAAAAATCCACTGTTTTGCTCTCTCCACAGGGGGAGCAGGATCTCCCAGAGATCAGTCGAGGAGATTTGGACCTGCTGATTGCAGAGGAAGATGATGCCATATTGCTGGAGGAACGTCGGCGACGCAGGCTTCTCCAGCAGCGGAGGGCTTCCCCAGCACTGGATGGTCAGGTCCCCGCACAGCTAACTTGGGGATGGACAGCGCCCTGTTCTTCTGTCTCCTAAGTGTTCTGATCCTTTTTTCTGCAGAATCCAAGGAAGAACCCCGGGCCATGGAGGGTAATGGTGTGGTCCCCTCGTTCTCACCTCCAGCTCCAGCACAGTAAGGACAGGAATCCTTGTACCAGGTAAGGGGTCATTGCTGGGAAGGGTTTCCTTATCTGCCTATTTCCCCTCAGGGTTGAAGGCATAAGAGAACCACTTCCAGGCCAGCTCTTCCCTCCTGAGGTACAGAAATTGACAGGCTGGGAGCCTGAGGCCATACTCACTGGTAAGTGTCCACCACTGGGTGCTTCCTTGGGAACATTTGCACACTTGTAGAGACAAAAGTCCTTACCCCCCCCCCGCCCCACTGTCTGAGGGAGACACTAGTAGCTTCAAGAATGAAGGGGCTAGCCAGGTGGCGGTGGCACACACCTTTAATCCCAGTACTTGGGATCTGAGTTCGAGGCCAGTCTGGTCTACATAGTGAGTTCCAGGACATCCATGGCTACACAAAGAAACCCTCTCTCCTTGGGGCTGGAGAGATGGCTCAGCGGTTAAGAGCACTGACTGCTCTTCCAGAGGTCCTGAGTTCAATTCCAGCAACCACATGGTGGCTCTCAACCACCTATAATGAGATCTGGTACCCTCTTCTGGCCTACAGGCAGAATACTGTATAAATAAATAAAAAAATAGTTTAAAAAAAAAAAAGAAAGAAACCCTCTCTCCAAAATCAAAAAACAAACAAAACAAGATGGTGGCAATAACACCTGTAGTCCAATTACTCCAGAAGGCTGGGGCAGGATCACCGTAAGCCAGCATGAACTTGAATGCCAGACTTTGTCTTAAAAAAAGGGCAAAAACAGCGAGGGGGCTTATGGGTGTTGTTGCAGAGGTGACCCCTCCTCAGGAGCTGCGTCTACCCACCCCACCTAGTGCAGAGGTGAGTAGGTTCTCCCCTGAGCTCACCCTCTTTACTTTCCCCTCCGACATCTTTGTTCTTAAGCCCAGGGCCATTGCTAGCTTACAGTGAGTAAAAGATGTCCCTTTCCATACCTTCCTCGTGGTGTAGCCTCTTCCCAATAGGTACCTTTGAGTAAGCTATGAGTTGCATAAGGACTTTACCCAAGCTTCTTCTGGGCAGAGTGTGGGGCCATCAGTAGTCCACTGGAAAGGGGAGGTGGGCAGCCTGACTCTTGCCTCTCCTTCTACTCCAGAAGAGGCCCCCACCTCCTCCGAGCCCACCTGGCCGCCAACGCCGCCGTCAGTTACTCTTCTGGGACAAGGAAACTCAGATCTCCCGGAAGAAATTTGAGAAACAGCTGCAGACCAGGGCTCACTGCTGGGAATATGTGAGTGCAGCTCCCGTTCTCCCCGGGGGAGCAGAGGCATGCTGGACTTCTGACCTCCCAAGGATCCCTGGAAATATAACAAAAGACCCTGTTTCCTAGAAAGTACGTGTGTGGGGGACTGTGTATATACAACATATCCGACATCAGGACACCATCTACCCTTTTAGCCACTACAGGCCAGGTCCTGAGCCTGAAAGCAGGCAACAGGCTCTGGGAGCAATGTACAAAGGAGGGGTGGTGACAAGCGGTGATCTCATAAAAGGGCCACTGGCCTTGCACCCTCTTGCAGCCCGTGATCCAGCCTCCCAAAAGGATGATTACAAGCCCGGCGGAGCTCTTCAGAACCCCGACTCTCTGTAAGGATGACGATTGGGCAGGTGGGATCTCCAGAACCTGGAATCCTCAGTCCTGTGATTTCAACCTCCCCCTTCATTGTCAGCGGGCTGGCTAGCGCCAGAACTACTAGCTTTATGGAGCCACTGTGCCCAGACACCCTCAAGAATGCTGAGACAAAGACCACAACCGGAGCCTGAAGAGGCAGCTGAGGAGAGGGAAGCGGCAGGCAGGGAGGGAAGACTGACTGAAGCTCTGAGTGAGATCGAGGTAACCGCCCCCACTGTGCCCTGTAAGCCTCAGCTCTGGCCAGCTCTCTCCTGCCACGTGCCAGCCTGCTTACCAGACCTAGACCCTGGTCTCAGTTCTTGCTCTCTCACTTGCAGGTTCTAAGGGAGGCCCAGGAGCCCAGTGGTCCCCTCATGCTCTCTTCAGGTAGGTGCTGGAGCGGGGCAGGTGGAAACCACTATCCTAAGCAGCCTCGGGATGCAGTACCCCAGTTGCTGAGGCTGTTTCTAACAGGGAGGGGCATGCCGAACTTTAAGGATGCAGACCTGATGCTTAGTGTTCCCACTTTGCACAAGGCTACACTAGACTACAGAATATGGGGAGGGGAAGCTTCGTAGTCTTGGGATTGTGCGTGTCAGGCGAGCGCACTACATCCCCAGTATGACTACAAGGTTCCAGCTCCTGAGTCAGGCAGACTCCTCAGTGCTCTCTTCCTCACAGAGCTCTCCCTGGAAGCAGCTGAAGAGGAAAAGTCACGTACTAGCCTCATCCCCCCAGAAGAACGGTGGTAAGCAGCCAGGTGCTCCAAGCTCAACCCCATAGTGGTCCTGCCCGCTGTCACAGCTACCAGACCTCTTCCCTGAGCTACTCCTTTGGTCTGTTAGGGCCTGGACTGAAGAGGGGCAGCCAGAGCCTCCTGCACTGCCCATGCTGCCTGAAATCCCGGAAGTGCCCATGGAGATGCCCCCAGGACCTGAGCTACTCTCTTCAGAGGCTATATTTAGGTATCAGGGAGGGGTCCCTCAAGGGGTAGGGCTAGGCTGTTACCCTGGCTGATAGCCCTCAACCCCTGCAGAGCGGTAGCATTGGAGCTGCAAGCCAACAGGGAGCCTGACTTCAGCAGCCTGGTGCCCCCTCTCAGCCCCCGGAAGTTGGCATCTCGGGTCTTCTACCTGCTCCTGGGTGAGTGTAGATACAAGAGATAAGGGCAGACAGGCCAGAAGCATAACACACCACAATCACCTGCCTTCTCCTTTCCCTACCAGTGCTGTCCGCAGAGAAGATCCTTCTTGTGGAACAAGAGAAGCCATATGGCCGCCTCCTGATCCATCGGGGTCCCAGATTCCACTAAGCAAGTTCATTAAACTACAGCCTACCTCATTGGACTTTGTGGGTTTTTTTGGTTTTTTTTTTTATTTATTTTTAGTTTTAAATTGTGTGTTGGAACGTGCAAGTGAGTGCAGTTGTTTGGGAAGGCCAGAAGAGGGCATTAAACTCCGGGAGCTGGAATTCAAGGCAGTTTTGAGCCATCTAGTTTGGGTTCTAGGAACTGAACTCCATCTTCTGCAGGAACAGAATGCCCTCTTCAGTGCTGAGACACTCAGCCCCGTGCCTGTCTCATTTCTGAATGCACACCTCTAGTCTTCGTGCTCTCTGAGCTAGTGTCCAAGCAGAAAACAAGCTGCCTTTATTACAGTATGATGTCACAGCTCTGCTTGTAATAGATCCAGCCCCAGAGACACCCCTGTTAAGACAGCAAGCAGGATTGACTTCCAATAATAGAGTCTTTGGTGAGGTGAGCTGGGCCTGGGCTGACTGGTGGTCTTCAGGCCCTCTGGCCCAGCTGTAGCCTGCAGTCTAAGTGAGGCCCAGCATGGCCTGGAGTTCCTGAGCCTTATCAGCAGGCAGTGAGCCCAGGGCTGCATGGAAGCTGTCAGCATGCTCTTTGGCCAGGAACGTCAGGAGCAGCAGTAGTGGAGTCTTGGTGTCTGGGTAGGATGAAGAGAGAGGGCCTAATGAAGGACTGGGTTCTGACACCCTTCTTGCCCCATTTTCCCTTGCCCTTAGCTAAGACTGTCCCCCTCACCTGGCAGGATCCTGTCGTCTGCCAGAATCATGCTACAGATGCGTAAGAGCTCAGGAGCCACATCTACAACCTACAGAAAAGGACTGGTCAGCTCTGTCAGTGACAGCCTCGGGTCCCAGGGCTTAGAGTAGTTGGTTAGAACCAAGGAAAAAAGCCCATGAAATTGAGTTGACACCCAACCCCACTGTGAACTAGAGAAGGAATAAGGAAACATAGTAATCTTTTTGGAGGTAATAAGATGTGTGATAAAAGATTAAAGTTATAGCTTCATAACCAACTAAATCCAGCATCCAAATGCTCACCCAACATACAAACAGATGTGAGACACAAGAGCATTGGGACATGTGTTCACACATGGTAGCTGGTATATGCAGAATTGCTCTGAAAGCAGATTCTGGTGTTTGGTGAAACTGTTTACCTACCCCTGACCTAGGAAAGCTTAGGGAAGTTAGGACTACTGGCTTAGCCCAAGAGAAACGGGAAAATGCTACCAGAGAACCCATACTCTCATATCAGTCTGTCTGCCAACTCTGGACACAGAGGAAAAAAGCTGGAGATGTAGCTCAGTTGGTAGAAGTGTTTTCCCAGCATGCATCAGGCCCTGGGTTTAATCCCTAGCACTGCTATAATTAAATCTAGTGCATGCACTTGGGAGGTGGAGAATGGATGGGGAAGGTCTTAGGGCCCAAGGCCGTCCTCAGCTATGTAACAGGCTGGGGCCAATTGGGGATACAGGGGAGGAAAAGGTGGCACACATCTTCAATCCCAGCACTCAGGAGGCATAGGCAGGCTGATCTCTGAGTTCAAGGCCAGCCTGGTCTACAGTTACAGTTGACATCTCCTCTGCCTGCCCTCAGACTGGAGCCTAACACTCTCTGGAGAGCTCCAGCAGCAGGGTACCTGGTCAGGGTCGTTCTGGTGCAGGAAGCTGAAGAGGCAACCCATAGTGATCCACTCCTCCATGTCTTCCCTCAGTGGCAGGGCATGTAGCAGGGCAGCCAGCACCTGAGCACACAGATGTCTCAGGCCCATGTGCCCTGTACCCTCCACCATCCTTGGCCTCCACCCCTGCCGGATGCCCCTTCCTTCACCTGGGGATCTGCTTTCCTTGCTGGACTGGCCATCAGCAGACGGGCAAGAGCCCCACAGATGTTATCACGGACTCGGTCATGTCGCTCCCTTGCCAGGAGGGGCAAAAGGAGGCCCAGTAGCTTAGGGAAGTGACTGGCGCACAGTTAAGGAATACACACACTGGCAGACTTCACCCTGCAGCAGCACCTCACCAATCCCTGGGCTCACTTCCAACCCCATTTTCCCTCCTGCAAGCAGAGGATACTCCTGAGCAGGGAAGCCCCCATGCTCTACAAGTACACCCAGCCCAAAGATAGCATTGCTCCGCACCTCAGGGTCTGCTTCCCGGGCAGTGTTTAACAGTACAGGGAATAGCCGAGACACAAACTGGGCTGAGGCAGTACCAAGACCCTGAATGGACTCTGCCAGTGTTCCCACTGCAAAGGACTTCTCTGCCACCGTACAGCTCTGTTTCTATAGGGGAGGTTGAAGGAGTACAAATTGGCATAGAGGTGGGGTTGGAGGGGTGCAGGTACTGGGTGCATAGGTAGACTAGGATGTGAGGTTAGGGGCAGAGCACTCACCATCTTAGACAGCAATAATGGCAAGAAACTGGCAAAAAAAGGAGCGAAGGCATGTCCTCCAGCTGCAGCGGCCAGGGCAGGGATAGCCTCTCCAGCATGCTCTAATAACATGGCGTCATACTCTGCCTGTGGAGCCAGGGGAGGGGCTGGAGCACCAAGGCCAGGTCTGGGGCTGCCCTTACTTCACAGACCGATTCGCTTCCAGGATGGCTTTTCAAGAGCCCAGGCCCTCCGTTTATCACTCCCAATGCTGCCCATGGCATGCCTCTCTCCTCTGAACACCTCACCACCTTACTGGGATGAGGGTGTCCCAGTAAGAAGTGTCACCAACTTCTCTTACCAGCCCTGGCTCCTCCAGGCTAAGCTGGGTGCACTGTCCACTGCTGGCCCTGCGGGGACTAACTAGATTATCCAGACCTCTTTCATCTGAAAGTCTTACCTGGTCATCATCGTCATCCTCTTCCTCCTCCTCAGTGTTCTGACAGGCTGTCTGTGGGAGACATAGTTCAGTGAGCGTGGGCTCTCCTGCCTTCTCCTTTCTGTGGTGGTGGTGGTTGAGATGGGCAGAGCTGGACTTGAAGCCTCTGAAAATTCACTCTTCTGGGACCTGATACCTCCTCTTCCCACAGCCCCCCTTCCCCGATCACCTTCTTCTGCAGCACAGTCTTGAGCATGATGCAGAGATCATTGAGGCGTCCAGGGGGCTGCACTGCGAGAGTCCCACAGGTGCGCAGCACCCCTGTCAGGGCCTCTAGCACTGCCATCACCACTGGGCGTTCCCTTTCTCCTTTCACTGCCTGCATGTAAGATGGTACCACTCGAGCCAAGGCAAGCTGCAGAGCTGGAGACAGAATTGAGCAGAGCCGTGGTCAGGCCCTGCCAGTTCCCCGCGCTCCCAGCCTGCCAGCGTCTCCTCACCAGCGCTGGCGGGTTCTGAAGAGCTTCTCTGATAGGCCTTGTGTAGCGCACAGCAGAACTGCCCCAGGGCTTCATACGCTGCCTTCCGCACATTCACATGAGGACACTGGAACAAAGAGGGCAGGTGTGTGTGTGCCCGGCATGTGCAAGGTGAGGACAACACTGACTGGAGCATGAGGGTCCACTGACTCACCTCCAACAGTTTGAATACTTCATCAAAGATGCTATCCATGTATGGGAGGAAGGCCACACTACGGAAAAATACACAGCAGTGGGGAAAGGGTCCTGGGAATGGTTCCCAGCAGCATGGAAGGGCTGAGGCTCACCTGGTGTTCAGAGAGATCTCCCCCAGGGCAGTGCAGGTATCTTCTTTCTCATCGAAGAAGGCGTTCTCCACACTGTACCTAGGGGCAGGTGGGGAGGCAGTGGTGATGCATGCAGGAGCGCATCCAGCACTGGGCCCACGGCCAGAATCAAAGTCTTTATTTCTCGAGAGAGGGTTTCTGTGTATCCCTGGCTCTTCTTGACCAAACTGGCCTCAAACTCAGAGATCCGCCTGCCTCTGGCTCCCAAGTGCTGGGATTAAAAGTGTGGGCCACCATCGCCCAGTTCAGTCTTAAGTAGAAGAGCACTCCTCCTACCCCGAAATCTCAGAGTCGTCGTCCTCTTCCATATCGTCATCCATGAGGTCCTCTTCCTCCTCTTCTTCTTCGCTGTCATCATCAAATAGAAGGAAGGAGTTGATCCCATCATACTGAGGCTAGATGAAGAAAGCCGAGCAGGATCTTGGCTTAGGTGGGACAAGGAGATAAATCCCCATCACAGGGCTAGCCTGGTCTAACCAGCCCAGTACACCCATCCTCTGCTCACCACGATGCCCTCGGTGGAGCGCAGTGATAACAGCATGAGCGTGGTAATTTGCGGCAGGTAGGGTGCCAGGCCCTCTCCCATCAACCCTGATAAGGCTGCAAACAGGCTGTACCTGATGAAGGTAGAGAGAATCTGTATAGTGCTGCCTGCTATAGACAGACGAAACAGGAGAGCCCAGGAAACCTGGCTGTGGTTTGGTAGTTGGGATGAGGACTGTCAACCCAGTGGGTGGGCAGGAGGGGCAGGAGCACCATGAAGGGTCACTCACGTGCAGCGTCGCAAGTCAGGGTCATCCACGTGGCTGCACAACCCCAGCCCTAGCTGGCAGCACTCCTCAGCCAGGGGCCTCATGGACTCTCCCAGTGCTCGGGCCAACACTCCCAGGGTCTCTGTGGGAACGAGAGCTCAGCCAGCACTGAGATGTGGAAATCGACTCCAGAACCAAGGGTGGAAGGCACTCAAAACTCTACCCTACTCCCAGGTACAACATGAAGAACGCCTTTTCACCAAAGCAAGACAGCCGACTGGGAGAGGTCCCTGGGAACAGCAGGTGAACCCTGCCTGAATGAAAGTCCCTCCTCACCCAGGCTCTGGATCTGCACGAGCTGAAGGTCTTCGTGGCCTGTCAACAGGAACCCCCGGAGAAGCTCCATGACAGTGGGGAAGTAGGGCAGCAGGGAGTCTTGGGCAGCTGTGGCTACAAGACACAACAGGATCAGAGCTGGCAGGGAGTGGGGACTGCCCAATACAGACTTTCTCGGTGAACCCACATCACACCTTCACCTCCTTGCCCCTTTTACTCACCAATGGCTCCTATGGCGCTCACGGCTAGCTCCTTGGTCCGGGCTTTGCTGGGGTTCCTCAGGGGCTGCAGCATACACTCCATAAGTTCCGGAAGGTAGGGCTGCACTTTGGGTCCTGTGGGAAAGTTTCTTTACCAACTAACCCGGGTCTCTGACAGTCCGTGCGACCTTCCCACACCTCTTTCCCACCCGGCAGCCCCCTTAGCCAATGTGTTGCTCCCCTCTCCTGCACTGTACACTCCCATCACTACCTAGGTTCTCCACGAAGTTCTCCAGGGCATAGCAGGCCTTGGCCAGGTGTTGTGTGTTCCCTGTGGGCACTGACTTCAGGTAGGCGAGGAGCAGCGGCATCACCTCCTCAGAGTAGTTGCTGATGTGGGGCTGGGGAAGAAGCAGGTGGGACCGACCGGTCAGGCTCACTGGAAGAGCACCCCTTTGAGTGTCAATGGCAACAACAACGTTTAAAGAGATAACGCTTTAAGAGCCAGGGGTCCCCAGCCTCAGGGTGGGAGTTCTCTCACGTGGTATCCACCTGCATGGAGCTTTGCTAACCTGTAAGTTCTCTGAAAACTGGCCCAGGGCAAACAAAGCAGCGTTGCGAACAACCTGTGAGGAGTCACTCAGGCCCTTGCACACGATCTGGAGCAGTGGAGACAGCAGTCTGAGGGGGCAGAACAAAGTCTGAGGGGCAGTACACAGGAGCCCTATCTCAACCGTTCTCTTCATTCCCCTGAAAAGGACCAAGACTCTCCAGAACTGGCCGTAAAACCATCCTTTAACCCTGGAATGGTAAAGCCGTTTCTCTTCCAAAGCAGGACACTTTCGAAAGGCAGCAAATATCCCAACTAGCTAACAGTTTTAAAGATTAAACTGGGCGTGGTGGCACACGCCTTTAATCCCAGCACGTGGGAGGCAGAGGCAGGCGGATCTCTAAATTCAAGGCCAGCCTGGTCTACAAAACAGATTCTAGGACAGGCAGGGCTACACAGAGAAACCCTGCATCAAAAACAGCAACAAAAGACTGAAAAACACCCCCCAAAAACCATAAAAAAATCAAACTGAGCCAGGCATGGTCATGCATATCTTTAATCCCAGCACTGGGGAGGCAGAGACAGGCGGGTCTCTCGAGTTCCAGGCCAGCCAAAGCTACCCAGGGAGACGCTGTCTCAAACAAGCGAACAATAAACAGAACCAATTAAGCTGAAACAGGGGTACTAGGACTGCCAGAGAGGATGTATAGCCATCCTTATATGTGACCCACCTCACCCTAGGACAGGAACTGAATGTAATACCTTTGCCTAATGTAGTCACCAGCACCATCAGACAGGACAGCCAACACCAAGAACCCTGCTTTCCGCTGGTACAGGACATCACTCCGTAAGGCTTCTTCCAGCATGGGCATCTAGGGAGTACATGGCATGTTCCAAAAGCCCGGCAAGATCAACAGTCCCATCATACCTATCTCTCCCAACTATCCTTGACTTTAGGGGACTATACCCCCCAGGGAGAGTAAGAGCAGGAGAGTAATGCTTACCACATGGGGACAGAGCTTCTCAGGGGGTAGATGTAGTGCCAGCATGTCCACAACCTGAGAAAGTTCAGGGAGATTGTAATTCCATCTCAAACTTCCTAGAGTCACTTAGCCCCTATTCCATAACCCACTTGTGATGGCGAGTTCCATGTCTGATACAAGATGCTTCAGACCGACCTGAAGCTTACGATTCTACCTCAGCCTTCCTGGTTGTAATGATTGATTTTTTTTCCCCCCCGAGACAGGATTTCTCTGTGTAACAGCCCTAGCTGTCCTGGAACTCACAGAGGTCCACCTGCCTCTGTCTGGGAGTGCTGAGATTAAAGGTGTGCGTCACCACTGCCCACCACGGCCTGGCTATGATGGTTATCAGCTTCGTTAGCTTGAGAAATGTTTAGGAGATTGTGGTGGTGTTTTAGGGTCAATTAGATCAGGAGGGTTCTCACCTAATGATGAGTTAATCACTTGATAGACACCAGGAGGAGCAAAATGTAGAAGGTAGGACTTAGTTGGGGGTCATGTCCTTAAGGGATCTATCTGGCCCTTGTATTTCCCTTCTCTGCTTCCTGTCCATAACAAACTGTTCTGCTTTGCTTCCCGGTGGCCATGACTTGAACCACTCTGTCTGACCATTCTTTTCCCACCACGTAAATGGAAATCCTTCCTCACCTGGAGTTGTTTCTCTTAGGATGGTCACACTGATTAAGAGACTAAGGTATACCTGTACAGCAAAGTGCTTGGGGGTCTCTCCCATCAGCCCAATCTCCAAGTCATCATCATCAGAATCTTGGTCCTCAGGATCCAACTGGCCCATGGGTGGCTCAGCAGCCATAATTGGGAAAAGGGCATGCAGCAAGGGAGGCAGGAGGCGGTTCTTCAGTAAGGCCTAAGAGGGAAGGAGACTGTCCCTGAGCTTCTCCTATGGGCTCAGAAGAAAAAGATTCCACCCTGCCAACCATAAGGAGTCCAGCAAGAGATTCCCAATCTCCTAGACAGGAATAGGAGAAGGCTGGACCAGGACTTGAGCAGGACCCCAAGAACATGACTAAGAGTAGAGATACTGTGGTGGGATGGCACACCCAGAGGGTACTTACCTTACTTTTGACTTTGACCAAGAAACTGAGGCAGCAGAGAATACGTACACGAAGTGCATCGCTAAGGGCCACATTTTTAGCCACCTATACAGACACTAACAAAAATCAGGAACGAGCAAGAAAATTTCCAGCAAAACAAGTATCAGGGGCAGGCCCCACCCCAGGCTCACCTCCAGGCAGAACATGAGGACCTCAGAGAGGTGGGGAGTGATGATAGGCAGGTCCGACTCCAGCAGTTCATCCAGGGATTCCAAGGCCTCGCAGGCCTTTACCTGGTAAGAGAAGTAAGCCATAGGGTACCAGGCTGCAGGTGCCTCCATTTCCCTCCCCAAAGGAGAACCCTTTCCATACATCCTTACCTCATCTATGGGGATCAGAGTCCTCACTGCCATAACGAGTTTGGGCACCAACATCCGTGCGAGAGGCTGGAGGACACAGAATGAGTTTAATCACAAAAAGCACATATGCAGCCTAATCCCAGATCCCAAAAACTAGCAGCTTCCTCATGGCATGCAATCCAAGGAGAAGGATCCCAGACACACCAGTCTGGCCCAGTCACCCACAGTATCCCCTCAACCGCTGGGAGAATGGGAGGCAGAGTGAAAACCTAAAGCCCCTTGGGCCAGAACTTCTAAAGGTAAGGACACAACGACCAAGAGATACAGTCGGCAGTGATGGAGGCTAAGCCAGTGTCTCACCACGTCATCAGGCCTGAGGTAGGGAGCCAAGGCAGTCAAAGTGCGAAGGGAGTAGAAGAGCAGCCCAGGGGCGCCTACTTCACTCAGAGTTTCAATGAGAAGCTGGAGGAGCTCCCGTTGGTAGGGGTGGAATGCTTCCGGTTGGGAAGACACCACCACACTCAGCAGCAAAAGCCCCACCTGTCCAGAAGCAGAGGGTGTGAGGAGAAAAGCACACCCGGTCCTCTGTCCCGCTTCCTCAGCCCTGCCCGGCCTGGCCCGGCGGCGGGAGCGCACCTCTCTCTCAGGGCTGACGGCGCTGTGCGTGCTCTGCTGAAGAAGGTGTGAGAACTGAGGCCAGGCTTCCAGGCCTTCCTTTCGAAAAATGGTGGCTGAGAGCTGAGCCAAGCTGACACTCACATAATGCCTGCAAAGAGATGCACATCCATAACCGCCCTTCACTACCCTCTCATCGCCGTCCCCTGCAGACAATGCCCCACCAAGGAGTGCCCGGAAGGGAAGCACCCAGGCTTGAGCAGAGTCTTTCCTAAGTCAGACCCAGAAGGCAAGAGCTGGGGGTGAAGAAAGGAGAGAGGCATTTGATCTGGCTCGCTCAGCACCTCTGGACAGGCTGAATTTCGCTCTGGTTTTCTGGTTGGGGTTTGGCATATCATTTTCACCCATTCTCAAAAATTTTAGTTTTCACAGGCTCCACCTTCAAGGGCTGAATTAAGTCTCTGTTCCCTAATCCCAGCCTGGGGCTGAAAAAGAAGGCAGAAGCCCAGAGAGGACCCCAGCCCCAAACCAGTTAGGACCCTCAAGAGAAGGCGCTAAGCACTTACTCTGTCTCTCTCTGTAGGGCTGTCAGGACCAGGTTCTTGAGGCTGGAAGACAGGTGGCAAAGGCTTGGTACCCAGCCTGTTAAAAGGGTCGACGAGGCCTGGCCCTTCCCATCCCAAACCTAGCCCACCTCTCGCGTTGCTCAGGTGCCAAGCGTCGCCAGCGGGTGCTCAGCCTTCTACGGGTAAGGACCGCTGCAAACTGGCGAATCTAGGGCGAGGAGAGGTAGCCTAGTCAGAATGGCAGGCAGCAGGGAGATGAACAGACCGCAGGGGGTGGAGGCTGGGGCGGGATCACGGGCACACTGAGGAATTTCAGAATTTCGGCGAGAGGCAGGTAACTCGCCTGTGGGTCTGTCGCAGAGGCCAACAGGTCGCAAAGCGCAGGCAAGGCAGCAGGGTCCCGAAGGGCAGTCTGGAGCTGCTCCGTGGCCTGGTGGGAGGCTGGGGGTCAAGACCGGGCTTTTCTCACAGCCTCCCCCTCCCCCTGGCCCGGCTGGGCCTGCCCATACCCGGCGGATGCGTTCGGTGTCCGGCAGCAGCAGCTCCTTTAGGATCTTCTCCAGCTCCGAAGGCTCCATGGCAGCAGCTGAGCCGCCGCTACAGGGCCGAGTGGGGAGGGCGGGGGTGGGGTGGGGTGGAGGAACGGCACGTGGAGACTCGGACACCAACTTCCGGCGGAAAGGGCGTTACTCTGCGTCTCTTCTGTCGCCTGGGTCATTTAATTCATCTTGCTTCCCTTAAAAAATTCCTGCAGGAGACTGGCGTCAGTCTGGGCTTCCGTCAGTCTGAGCACCGGGTAAACCACAGAAAAAGAGCCCCGGCAAAGTGGGTTCCCCGCGCCGACAGTTCCCAAGGGTCCAGGGTTTGTGCTACAGTAGCGGACGTACTGAGCATTGACAACAGGCTTCGGGTTTCTGTAACTAGACCAAACCCTCCAACTACAGGATCCGTTTTCTTAATAAATTTTATTTTAATTTGTAAAAAGAAAAAAAAAATCAGGACTAAAACGTAAGGCAACTTAAAAAGTTCAAATATATATTCCTTATATCATAGAGGTTTTTTAATTTCCTGGTCCTCTCTAAGAAGGGAGGCCCAAGGGGCAAAGGGGAAGGAAGGCAACAATGCCATCACACAATTCAGTCAGAAGCTATCAAGTGGAATCAATGGGGCATGATGAAAGCACGAGGAGAGCAATAGTTCTGTCCCTCAGAACTCAGTCCATCTTGAGGTTAACATAGATATAACGGATGAACTTTAAGGAAGAAAAAAAGGAGATGGTGCCCAGCATGAGGAAGAACACATAACCAGTCAGTAAAGAGTAGCCAAAGAACTCTACTGTCTGTACTGCCCCTGACATGTTGGAGCGCCGGGCATAGTAGAACACGGAGTAGAGGAAGATGAAAAGGCCGGTGGAGCCAACACTCAGCACTGATCGCCACCACCAGCGGTAATCTTCCCCCGACAGCTGGAAGTAGGTGAGTGCAATGGAGATGCAAGCCCCCACACTCAGCAGGATGGCGAAGACAAAGAAGAGGATGCCATACAAAGTGTACTGCTCTCGACCCCAGACGGTGGCGAAGATGTAGTACAGCTCCACGGAGATGGCACTGTGAAGAGGAGAGGGGACACGGCATTAAAGCGCTGTGCACAGCCACACCGTGCTGAGCCAAACTCACCCACACCCTCCGGCACTGCTGTCACAAAGGAAATCAACACACACACACACACAGAGTTTCTTTGTAGTTTTGGAGCCTGTCCTGGAACTGGCTCCAGGCTAGCCTCGAACTCACAGAGATCCTCTGCCTCCAGAGTGTTGGGATTAAAGGCATGCGCCACCACTGCCTGGTGTAACTGGGGATTCTTTTGCCTATGATTAGTTCTCTTATTTCATGAACATCTTCCCTGACAGGCATCTGTCTACACTCCTACTATTTGGGAGACTAAGGCAGGAGGATTGCCAAGTTCAAAGCCAGTCTGGGCCACAGAGCAAGTTCAAGGCCAGCCTGGAAAACTTAGTGAGATTGTCTCAAAATGAAAGATAAGAAAGGGCTAGGGTATCACTTGATGGTAGAGTGCTTGCCAAATAAGGCATGAGGCCTTAAGTACACTCCAATAGTACAAAAGGGAGTAAGAGAAAGGGAAAAGCAGATACTGTGTTCTATTTATTTTCTGCTGTGTTGTTTAAAGGTGTGGCGTAAACTGAGTGAGTAAACAGAGGGGCTAAGCTCTACACACCTGTAAATGCTAAAGGAAAATCAGGTCCTACAGGCATTGACACAGGGCTTAAAGTCCATCTGCTTGCTGTTTGCTGAGGAGGGGAGTTTCAGAATTAGCTGAAGCCCATTCCTGCTAGGAGGCACCATTTTATGAGCTCTCACTGAACTGGGGATTGTTACTGGGTTATGGTATTGAAGTGGCAGAAGGAAAAGCTGAATCAAAACCCAACAATGGCAAGACACATCTATAATCCAAACACCTAAGGCAAAATTGTATATTTTAATCCTGCCTCACAAGACTGTCTCAAAACAAACAAACACCCTCTAGTGTCCAACACCAAACCAAACTAACCCCCCCCCCCGAGTGATGGTCATGTAGGTATGAAGTGTAGGTACCTGAAAGGCAAGAAGCCACCAACAGTCATGTGGATGAGAGTAGACTTGTACCAGGGTTGGGGTGGGATCTCCCGGGCGATGTTCTTAGTGCGACAAGGTGCATCAAAGGGACTAGAGTTGTTCTTTCCGAAGATGCCTCCAATGACAGTAAGCGGAAAGCCTACCAGTAGCCAGACCGTCAGAAGCAGCAGGATGGTTGTGGCTGGTAGAGCCTGTGTCGAACCATTGGCCCAATGCACTGAGTTCACCACACTCCACGTCAGGAAGAAAGGCACTGCAGGAAGGAGGGTCAGCAGTAGGAGCAACACCCCTGTGACACCCCACTCTGACTGGACCTAAAGGGGAGAGGGATGAAGTAGCCTGCCACTTACAGGGCCCAACTATGCTCCCAGATGTCCAGAGCTGAATGAGTTCACCTTGACCCTTTCATAGCTCATTGTTCTTTATTTTCTGAACACCCTCTTCCTCTACCCAATACCATCAAGAATCAAGACAGTTGCTTCATCATGGTCTGAGAGGGATAAAAATCACTACAGGAACCTTGTCTTGCCATGCCTTGATAATTCCTGGCATGAAACAGTCATTTGGGTTAAGGATCTGTTCTCAGAAAGCCATGCTTCAAATATAAATATGATGGGGTATAAATCAAATACACCAAATTGGAAATAGCAAGGTTCAGAATGTAGACTACTACTGTCTCTGAAAAGGCAATCTGAGCAGGGCGGTGGTGGCATACACCTTTACTCCCAGCACTCCAAAGGCAGAGGGCCAGCCTGGTCTACAAAGCAAGTTCCAGGACAGTCAGGACCGTTACACTGAGAAACACCAACTGGGGTTCAGCAATCTGGTTTGAAGGCTAGAATGAACCTACCTCCAAAATAAAAAGAGTATCAAAAAATAAATTTAAGGATGCTTTTTAAGGGGGTTGAAGAAATGGTTCAATTGGTAAAGCCCTTTCCCCGAAAGCAAGAGGACCCAAGTTGGATCTCCAGCATCCACATTTAAAACAAAAAAAATCAAGTCAGATGTAGTAGCCAGGGCTCTTGATTACTGTACAAAGGAGGCAAAGACAGGAGGATGCTTGGGGCTTGATGGTCATCCACACCAGATAATTCAGTGTGCTCCGACTTCAGTCAAACCCTGGCTCCAAAAACAAGGTGAGTTCCTGAGAAGGATACCTGATGTTGACTTCTGCCTTCCCCGTGCACACAAGTTCCCAGCACCCACACACACAAGTATACACACCACATTATTTAAGCATAATGTCTGAGAAACTGATGGCTGATGGTTCAGTTGGTAAAGTGCTGTTCATGAAGGCCTAGGTTCAACCCCCAGATCTCCACGCGAAAACAAGCCAGGCATAGTTGTTCATGCTGTTTTGTTTGTTTTTGTTTTTTTATTATTGTTATTTTAGACAAAAGTCTATTCAGCCCTGACTGTCTTGGAACTGGCTCTGCAGACCAGGCTGGGCTTGAAGTCAGAGATCCGCCTGCTTCTGCCTCTTAGTGATAAGATTAAAGACATGCACCACCACACCTAAGAGATTCTTTTTGATGGATTTTTCTTATAAAATTCCTGCCACACCCAGTTGCTAGAGAGATTGCTCTGTGGTTAATAGCACTTCCTGTTCTTACAGAGGACCTGGGTTTGATTCCCAGCACCCACATGGTGGCTCACAACCTTCTATTACTCCAGTTCCAGAGGATCAGACACCTTCTTGTGGCCTCCATGACTATGTTAGACATGTATATATGCAGGCAAAACACTCATACACATAAACAAATTTTTTTTTTCAAATGGTGATCCTGCCTCCAGGAATCTCACAATGAGACTAAGACTGAGAGCTGTCTCCTCCCATCTTATTTATTTAACCTTATTTTATGTACACTGGTGTGGAGGTGTTAGATCTCCTGGAACTGGAGTTACAAACAACTGTTAGCTGCCATGTGGGTGCTTGGAATCAAACCCAGGTCCTCTGGAAGAGCAGCCAGTGTTTTTAACCCCTGAGCCATCTCTCCAGCCCCCATAAACAAATATTTTTAAAGATCCTTCCTATGGGCTGGAAAGATGGCTCAGCAGTTAAGATGGCTGCTCTTTCTAGAGGTCCTGAGTTCAATTTCCTGCATTGACATGGTGACTCACAACCATCCCTAATGAGATCTGGTGCCCTCTTCTGGCTGCAGGCATACATGCAGACAGAACACTGTATACATAACAAATAAATCTTAAAAAAAAATCCTCGCCGGGCGGTGGTGGCACACGCCTTTAATCCCAGCACTTGGGAGGCAGAGGCAGGCGGATCTCTGTGAGTTCGAGACCAGCCTGGTCTACAAGAACTAGTTCCAGGACAGGCTCCTAAGCCACAGAGAAACCCTGTCTCAAAAAACCAAAAAAAAAAAAAAAATCCTCCTATATTCCCTGCACTGACTCAATTCCAGGGCCCATGATGTGCTCCTAGTCCCTAAATCTAGACAGACCCACCACAAAAGGGGACGTTCTCACCAGAGAAAAGACTGGTCGTGAGAATGATGTTCCACACCCAGCGCTTGCCTCCGATCTGCCTGTAGAAGTGGCTCGACACATAGCCAGAGATGCAGCAGGTCAGAGCATACAACAAGATGGCTGCCGAGTTAATGGCTCCATGACGGTGCACATTGAACATGCCCAGCAACGCCATGACAATAATGCCTAAAGGGTAGCAGTGGAAAATTCGTTAGGTCTCACCTACATCTCTTCCCAATGTCAGAGAAATAATCCCCCTTAACCCAGATAAAGGGCCTCATTTGATAACATTTCCCTAGTTCTACTGTCAGGAGAACCCATATACAACCTCACTAGAGCTACGGTCTCCCTTAGGTTTTTTTCTCATCTTGAAGAGAAGATCCACTGTACTTTTTTTTTTTTTTTTTTTAAATATTTATTTATTTATTATGTATACAATATTCTGTCTGTGTGTATGCCTACAGGCCAGAAGAGGGCACCAGACCCCATTAAAGATGGTTGTGAGCCACCATGTGGTTGCTGGGAATTGAACTCAGGACCTTTGGAAGAGCAGGCAATGCTCTTAACCTCTGAGCCATCTCTCCAGCC